>CM077150.1:233100937-233401890 GCA_039583875.1 Platanthera guangdongensis
CCAGAGCCAGGCCGCCCACCAGGGGCGGCCTCCAGAGCCAGGCCGCCCACCAGGGGCGGCCTCCTGCCCCAGGCCGCCCACCAGGGGCGGCCTCCTGCCCCAGGCCGCCCACCACGGGCGGCCTCCTGCCCCAGGACACCCACCAGGGGCGGCCTCCAGAGCTAGGCCGCCCACCAGGGGCGGCCTCCAGAGCCAGGCTGCCCACCAGGGGCGGCCTCCTGCCCCAGGCCGCCCACCAGGGGCGGCCTCCAGAGCCAGGCCGCCCACCAGGGGCGGCCTCCAGAGCTAGGCCGCCCACCAGTGGCGGCCTCCTGCCCCAGGCCGCCCACCAGGGGCGGCCTCTAGAGCCAGGCTGCCCACCAGGGGCGGCCTCCTGCCCCAGGCCGCCCACCAGGGGCGGCCTCCAGAGCTAGGCCGCCCACCAGGGGCGGCCTCCAAAGCCAGGTCGCCCACCAGGGGCGGCCTCCAGATCCAGGCCGCCCACCAGGGGAGGCTTCCTGCCCCAGGCCGCTCACCAGGGGCAGCCTACAGTGCCATGCCGCCCACCAGGGGTGGCCTCCAGTGCCAGGCCGCCCAGCAGGGGCGGCCTCCAGCCTCAGGCCGCCCCCTATGCCTTAGCAGCCCAGAGGAGGCGGCCTGCCTTCTCCCAGTCCGCCCAGCCGGGCAGCTTGCTCGCCGACTCCGCACAAGTCTCCATGATGACGTCACTGGGCCCGCTTCTAGAAGATCCTTCCTCGGGCCTATAAATAGCCCCTGATACCTCTCATTTGGGAGGAGAACAACACGCAAGAGGAAAACTGCCGCTGCCAGCAAGACCTGCGGACTCAGTTTTCCAGTCCTCCACAGCTTGCCAGTAAGACCTGCGGGCTCAGTTTTCCAGTCCTCCACAGCTTGCCAGCAAGACCTGCGGACTCAGTTTTCTAGTCCTCCACAGCTTGCCATCAAGCTGCGCGGCCTGCAAGCAACCTCTTTTCCTTAGCCTCTGGCAACTCCTTCCTTAACCGCCAGCTTCCACCATTGTACCCTTTATTTCTTTCTTGTGTAAAGGTACTTTAAGAAAGCTGTAATCTTGTTTCTTGACTAAAGAAAAGCCCGTCGCAAGAGTGACATTTAGGCGACGGCGGGAGAAATCTATTGTTGTCGCTGCTAGTGGCCCCTCTCTTCTCCTCTGCTGAGCAAGCTTCTTCTCTGCTCCGCGAGCCTTTTCTCTGCTCAGCAAGCTTCTCCTCTGCTGAGCAAGCTTCTTCTCTACTAAGCAAGCTTCTCTGCTCAGCAAGCCTCTCTGTTCAGCGAGCTTCTTCTCTGCTGAGCAAGCTTCTCTGCTCAGCAAGCTTTTTCTCTGCTCAGCAAGATTCTTCTCTGCTGAGCAAGATTCTCTGCTCAGCAAGCTTTTTCTCTGCTCAGCAAGCTTCTTCTCTGCTCAGCAAGCTTCTCTGCTCCGCAAGCTTCTCTGCTCAGCAAGCTTCTTCTTTGCTCAGCAAGCTTTTTCTCTGCTCAACAATCTTCTTCTCTTCTGAGCAAGCTTCTTTACTCTGCAAGCTTTTTCTCTTCTCAGCAAGCTTCTTCTCTGTTGAGCAAGCTTCTCTACTCAGTAAGCTTTTTCTCTGCTCAGCAAGCTTCTTCTCTGTTCAGCACGCTTCTCTGCTCATCAAGCTTTTTCTCTGCTCAGCAAGCTTCTCCTCTGCTGAGCAAGCTTCTCCTCTGTTGAGCAAGCTCCTTCTCTACTCAGTAAGCTTCTTCTCTGCTCAGCAAGCTTCTTCGCTGCTCATTAAGCTTCTCCACTGGTCAACCGTCTGCTCGACAGCTCCTGATCAACCTTCCCAACCATCTCTGCACTCAGATCAACGCCCTTCTCTCCTCTATCCCCGCAACCCTTGAACGAGCGTTTGCTCCACTCCCGAGAACTCAGAAGCTTCTTCCTCTCCTCTATCCCCGCAACCTTCTTCAATCATCTTGCCCGTGAGATCGAACACACCCCGTTAGCTGCTGGTGCCTGCGACAACCTGCCCCCTTCCGTTTCCGATCATCAACAGTTAACACGCGACCTTCAGATCTGAACAGACGGTGAACAGCGACAGTTAGCCATGTCAGACCATCAACCAGCCGAGAACCTTGCTCCAAGTCCCAGTGAAGATCCTCTCTGGGAGGCCTTCGAGCAATCGCGCCATGAAAAATGCTCGGCAGTTCCAAGCAATCAACCAAATTCTTGCTGCAATCACACAACGATTAGACACTCAACCAGCAACAACTCCAGCTGCTCCAATCAACCCAACACCAACATTGGAGCATCAACAAGCTTATCCTCAAGCTTGCCCGCTGTTCTATCCTCCTTACACACCAACCTTTTCTGCAAGGGCCTGCAGCCCCTTTACGACCTCAAGATGAAGAATTTGCAGCGCGTCAAAACTTTTTCCGGGAAGCAGCCCGGAGAAGTCCTGCAAGATTTCTCAACTTTCAGGGAAGTCATCCTTACCCATCAGCTCTTGCCATTACTCCTGCATCAACTTTTCCCTTCTATCCTCCTGCTTCTTTTGCAGCTGCAGCTTATGTTCCCTTTAATCCTTATGTTGTAGGAGAGCAGGAAGAGCCGTCACCCTTTTCATAGAATGTTTGTCATGAACCAACTCCAGCTAACTTCAGAGAGCCACGGCTACCAATATACACTGGAGAGGCTGATCCAGTGAAGCATCTTAAATCTTTTGAATCTGTCGTTGCTCTCAAAACTCTCTCAGATGCAACCAAGTGCAAACTCCTTGTAACTACCTTTTATGGACAAGTGAGAGACTGGTTCTATGGTCTTCGCCCTCACTCCATCACTTCCTTTGCTGATCTGCGAAGGGAGTTCTTGCTCAGATTCTCTACTTCAACCAAGAGAAAGGGCGGTCATGAAGCCCTCTTTGAGATCAAGCAGCGAGAGAATGAAACTTGGTCTCAATTTGTTGATCGATTCTAGAGATAAATTTTGGACATCGAGATTGTTGGTCAAGAAATGTACCGAGTGCCTCTTATCCACGGTCTCCGTGAAGGGCCTCTCAAGTTTGAAGCCAATGCCCGTGCACCGAGAACATACCAAGAGTTGATTGTCTTAGCCAACTCATACATCCGAGGCGAAAAGAGCAACCAAGGCTTCATCTCCAAGCTTATATCAGAGAGAGATCCTTATCATAAACAGCCTCTGAGGTCTCCTCGGAAAGATTTCCCAACTAACTCAAGGAGGGAAAGAAGATTTCAGCATCGTCGATACTCCTTCCGGGATCAAGATCGTACTCGAGATCCACTACTACCACCAGCTCCATCTTCTCAAACAGTTGCAGTTTACCATCAGCAAGGCGATGACTTGCATGAGTCTGAGCTAGATGAAGTCATGCAAGAAGTGAGCCAAATCATGAGAGATAAGGCTAACTACAAAAGGCCTTATCGATCGGCTGATCAAAGATCAAGAGACTCAGAACCATACTGCGAGTTCCACAAAGAGTCATGCCACTTGACTGAGAACTGCCGAGCAATCCTCCAACTAGTGCAATGGATGCTCCGGCAGGGTAAGATGCGTGACCTGTTTCCCAAAGATGATCGCCCTGATCCAGCAACCTCAAAGGGCAAAGAAGTTGCAGACATTCCTTGCAGCTCAAGAGGGGTGAGCCTAGTCGAAGAACACCCTCTCCTCATTGTTAATAAAACTGTTGAATGCTTCGATGCCGATGACGAGGGCGTGCTTGGAATACTATTCTAAGCTAACAAGGGACTTCATAGTTCTCCAATTGTTTTCACAACCGTGACTGGTTACTCTTACTCTTGCTCTCTCAAACATTTTCATTTCAAAACACTTCTAAGTGTTCATTCTTGCTTTTCAATAAAGCTTTTATCAGGGATCCCATACTGACACAGTTCCCTTCTTGTGATGCTTCCTCCTCTATTTTTCTCTTTGCCAAAGAGATCGCTACACCAATGAGATATCACCAAGTCTTGCTATAAGCCCCCTTGAGGTTGGATTCCGGCGTAAGACCACAACGACCACATATCGCGGAGAGTGTTCGCATATGTGTAGTGGGAGCTATCCAACTCTCATGCGGTGGAATACGGGACTTTGGATCCTAGCCGGAATCTAACACAGAGTGTGTGCTAGGGAGGCCCCATGTGTTAGCTCTGCTGTGCTTCGCAAAGGATACATTACAGTTACGGTGATCTTTGCTTGACTAGCAATGGCGATCAAGCGTAGCCTTGTCTATTTGATCATCTCACAACTGTGATGTCTGAACACTCTCTGGTACTCTCGATCTGTGCCTTCACAGGTTCCACACTTCCACTGATCTTTCCACATACAAGCAATAGGCCACTTGGCGCAACTACTCTCATGGATCAGTGATAATTGTACCCGAGGCAAGAGAGCAGTGTATCTAACAATCCTTCTCAGGATTTCCGCGCTTTTCTCTTTTGTGCCCTTCTAAAGGATGCGCGACTAGCCCGCTCTTAGTAGGACTATACTCGTGACGACCTTTTTCAGGCAAGCGATGCATAAGGCCTACGGAGAACACATGTGGCAGCATCCAGCCTCCTTTGGTCACTTCCGAGTATAGACCTATTTTTATCAACTGCCTCTTTCACAAGTGAACATGTTAAATCCGACCTACCAAAAGGATTTGCAACAATCATTTTTACTTATGCTCAACTTATATGCATTGCCTGCGTAATCTCTATCAGATGATGACTTACAAGCTCTCTACTTATATAAGCTCCACTATTCTTATCAAATGTTAATGGCATCAAACATTGATCAAAGAATCTAACTCTCCTTGATCATCAAGTCCTTGCTATTGGAATTTAGTTAAGATTGGCAGAATTCGTCAAGCTTCTTCTCTGCTAATCTGATCATATCCGTCCTATCATACCAACCTTATCTTATCAACAGTTATCATCTGCAAGCCTCCTCCAGATACTTGCAGCTTAGCTCATTATATTATGTCTACTGCTTACTCTTCTCTTTGAAGTGATTAGCAGGCACCTGCAAGCCTTATCCAGGTACTTACAGCTTAGTATTTTCATCATATCTGCTTCTAACTCTCCTCTTGCAGAGATCAGCAGATGCTTGCAAGTTTCCTCACAGGTACTTGCAACCCTCCTTCATATAACACATCTGCTTCTAACTCTCCTCTTGCAGATATCAGCAGATGCTTGCAAGTCTCTTCGCAGAGATCAACAGATGCTTGCAAGTTTCTTCACAGGTACTTGCAAGATACTTTCACATATTTTGTCTGCTCCTAACTCTTTTCTTGCAGAGATCAGCAAACACTTGCAAGCTTCTTCACGGGTACTTGCAAGCTACTTTCACATATTTTGTCTGCTCCTAACTCTTTTCTTGCAGAGATCAGCAGACACTTGCAAGTTTTTTCATAGGTATTTGCAAGCTACTTTTATATATCTCATATTTGCTCCTAACATCTCTTTTGCAGAAAGCAGCAAACGCTTGCAAGCCTCCATCAGGTACTTGCAAGTTATTATGCATCCATTTTTCCCCTCACCTTCATTTTGCAGAACTAAGTAGAAGACACATCTTCTTCGTTTTGCAAAGGCAAACTCAGGTACGCGTGAAGTGTACCTTCCATACATGTCTACACTAACCTTTCCATCGCAGGAAAAAGACAGGCAGTAGCAACCTTGTTAGGAGAGACATTAGATTCTATCTCCCCTTGTCTCCTCTTCCTTTGGGGTGGATCACGATTTTTGTGGGTCTCCAACTTTTTCGAAAAGAAAAGTACGGGGATTATGTTAACCCAGAAATCAGCGATCCTTCCCAAGGTAGCCAGCTGGCTAATTGCGACCTTAGGTTTCTCCCTAAAGTTCGCAACAAGTACAAGTGTAGGCGGACAAATTTAGATTTCTCTGTCCGCCTAGGTCGCGTAGCAACCGCGTGCCCTGCGGGACGGCGGGTTGTTCCTATAGCTCACCCTCGCAGGCCGCGTGGTTAGGCCTGCTAACCGCGCCGCATTTTTCCTTGCAGGAGGCAATCTAAAGCAGCAGGAAATGATCTGCACGGTCTATGTCTTCAGTCCACCGGGTCGCCCAGCCGGCGTCAACCCTAGACTAACTCAACCGTTGCAGGCTCACTCTCCGGCTTGCCAGAAGAGACGGGCTCCATCTCCCCTCCAGGGGCGGCCTTCAGAGCCAGGCCGCCCCCAAGGGCGGCCTCCTGCCCCAGGCCGCCCACCAGGGGCGGCCTCCAGAGCCAGGCTGCCCACCAGGGGCGGCCTCCAGAGCCAGGCCGCCCACCAGGGGCGGCCTCCTGCCCCAGGCCGCCCACTAGGGGCGCCCTCCAGAGCCAAGCCGCCCACCAGGGGCGGCCTCCAGAGCCAGGCCGCCCACCAGGGGCGGCCTCCAGAGCCAGGCCGCCCACCAGGGGCGGCATCCTGCCCCAGGCCTACAACCAGGGGCGGCCTCTAGAGCCAGGCCGCCCACCAGGGGCGGCGTCCAGAGTCAGGCCGCCCACTAGGAGAGGCCTCCAGAGCCAGGCTGCCCACGAGGGGCGGCCTCCTGCCCCAGGCCGCCCACGAGGGGCGGCCTCTAGAGCTAGGCCGCCCACCAAGGGCGGCATCCAGAGCCAGGCCGCCCACCAAGGGCGGCATCCAGAGCCAGGCCGCCCACCAGGGGCGGCCTCCTGCCCCGGGCCGCCCACCAGGGGCGGCCTCCAGAGCCAGACCGCCACCAGGGGCGGCCTCTAAAGCTAGGCCGCCCACCAGGGGCGGCCTCCTGCCCCAGGCCGCCCACTAGGGGCGGCCACCAGAGCCAGGATGCCCACCAGGGGCGGCCTCCAGAGCCAGGCTGCCCACCAGGGGCGGCCTCCTTCCCCAGGCCGCCCACCAGGGGCGGCCTCCAGTGCCATGCTGCCCACCAGGGGCGGCCTCCATTGTCAGGCCGCCCACCAGGGGCGGCCTCCTGCCTCAGGCCGCCCCCTATGCCTTAGCAGCCCAGAGGAGGCGGCCTGCCTTCTCCCAGTCCGCCCAGCCGGGCAGCTTGCTCGCCGAGTCCGCACAAGTCTCCATGATGACGTTACTGGGCCACGCTTCTAGAAGATCCTTCCCCGAGCCTATAAATATCCCCTGATACCTCTCATTTGGGAGGAGAACAACGCGCAAGAGGAAAACTGCCGCTGCCAGCAAGACCTGCGAACTCAGTTTTCCAGTCCTCCACAGCTTGCCAGCAAGACCTACAGACTAAGTTTTCCAGTCCTCCACAGCTTGCCAGCAAGACCTGTGGACTCAGTTTTCCAGTCCTCCACAGCTTGCCATCAAGCCGCGTGGCCTGCTAGCAGCCTCTTTTCCTTAGCCTCTGGCAACTCCTTCCTTAACCGCCAGCTTCCCCCATTGTACCCTTTATTTCTTTCTTGTGTAAAGGTACTTTAAGTAAGCTGCAATCTTGTTTCTTGACTAAAGGAAAGCCCGTCGCAAGAGTGACATTTAGGCCGCGGCGGGCGAAGTCTGTTGTTGTCGCTACTAGCGGCCCCTCTCTTCTCCTCTGCTGAGCAAGCTTCTTCTCTACTCTGCAAGCCTTTTCTCTGCTCAGCAAGCTTCTCCTCTGCTGAACAAGCTTCTTCCTTGCTGAGCAAGCTTCTCTGCTTAGCAAGCTTCTCTGCTCAACAAGCTTCTTCTCTGCTCAGTAAGCTTTCTCTCTGCTCAGCAAGCTTCTTCTCTACTGAGCAAGCTTCTTTGCTCAGTAAGCTTTTTATCTGCTCAGCAAGCTTCTTCTCTATTGAGCAAGCTTATCTGCTCAGCAAGATTTTTCTCTGCTCAGCAAGCTTCTTCTCTGCTCAACAAGCTTCTCTGCTCAGCAAGCTTCTCTGCTCAGCAAGCTTCTCTGCTCAGCAAACTTCTTCTCTGCTCAGCAAGCTTTTTCTCTGCTCAGCAAGCTTCTTCTCTGCTAAGCAAGCTTCTCTGCTCAGCAAGCTTTTTCTCTGCTCAGCAAGCTTCTCCTCTACTGAGCAAGCTTCTCTGCTCAGCATGCTTTTTCTCTGCTCAGCAAGCTTCTTCTCTGCTCATCAAGCTTCTCTGCTCAGCAAGCTTTTTCTCTGCTCAGCAAGCTTTTTCTCTGCTCAGCAAGCTTCTCCTCTGCTGAGCAAGCTTCTCCTCTGCTGAGCAAGCTCCTTCTCTGCTCAGCAATCTTCTTCTCTGCTCAGCAAGCTTCTTCTCTGCTCAGCAAGCTTCTTCTCTGCTCAACAAGCTTCTTCGCTACTCATTAAGCTTCTCCGTTATTCAACCGTCTGCTCGACAGCTCCTGATCAACCTTCCCAACCATCTCTACACTCGGATCAACGCCCTTCTCTCCTCTTTCCCCACAACCCTTCAACAACCGTTTGCTCCACTCTCGAGCACTCAAAAACTTCCTCCTCTCCTCTATCCCAACAACCTTCTTCAATCATCTTGCCCGTGAGATCGAACACACCCCGTTAGCTGTTGGTGCCTGCGACAACCTTCCCCCTTCCGTTTCTGAGCATCAGCAGTGAGGAGTGTGATCACCACCCCAGCCCGCGCACTAGAAAAACACCCATCCGCTGAGTCCGCAAGGACTTGGCCGGATTCCAAGAGAAACCGCCAGGAGTAATAACGATGTTCACCATCAGGCGAACTCGCACCAGTCCGCCCATGCTATGCGGACAAGGCACCAGTACGCATAGCCCGCAAACATCACCACACATGGACAGCCACCACTGCGACAGTCCGCACACTATAAGCGGACAAGGAGGCAGTCCGCACATCTCGAGAACAAAGCCTCCATCCGCCACGAGTCCACGACCAACAAGCAGTCCGCCCGGTCAACAGCGGACTCGGTGGATACCGTGGACACACTGAACTTGTCACTGAAAGTGACCAAGTCCAGAAAACCACCAAGTGCAAACGCGAGCTCGGCGGACAAAGCCCAATCCGCCTGCCCCAAAGCAGATCGCCAACACTCCACCAGAAGGCAGAGCTCACAAGCCCTACTCGCACAGCTGCCAAGACAACGGACACCTGCCGGAATTCGACATCAGTCCGCGCAGTCCTCCACAGCAGCTAACACACGCTGCACCACCAGAGCACGTCAAAGGCCACAGCCGAACTCCAAGGCCAGTCTGCAACAACGAACACCGCAGACTCAACCAGTCTGCAAAGCCTCCCGCGGATAGAACTCCCAATCCGCTGATTAGCACAAGCTTGCAAACTTACAAGGCTGCAGATCAACTAAGCACTGCCAACAGCCCGCGAACCGCAGTCCGCTCAGTCCGCTTCGCTAGAAGCCCGACTTCCTTGGCCAAAGGCCAACCAGGCTGCTCAGACCGCACACCAGGCCGCACAGGCCGCTCCTCAAGAACAGTCAAGCCATGGCACCCAGGTCGTAACCAGCAGTCCGCCCAGGCCGCGGACTGAGACCGCTCAGGCCGCTCAGTCTGCCCGGCCTTCCCATCACCCACTTCCACTTCACCAATTTCAACACTCCCCCTTGAAGTGATGATCAAGCCCAACAAGCTTCGTAACCGCTGAAATGGCCCCTTCGACAATGGCTTCGTGAAGATGTCAGCAAGATTATCTTCACTCCGAACATGACCGACCAGAAGAGATCCTTCCAACACCTTCTCCCTTATGAACTGGTGCTCAATCTCAATATGCTTGATCCTTGCGTGACACACTAGATTGTTTACCAGTTTAAGAGCACTCTCATTGTCACCCCGGAGTAAAGTAGGCCCTTGCACTTCCTCATAAAAATCCTCTACAAGCCTTCTCAACCAGATGGCTTCCAGAGCAGTCAAGGCCGAAGCCTTATACTCAACTTCTATAGTAGACACAGACACTGAGTCCTGCTTCTTGCTACACCACGAAATGCAAGCTGATCGACAAGTGAACACATAACCCGAAGTTGATCTTCGATCATCCGAGTCACCACCATAGTCAGCATCCGTGTATTCAAGCAAAGCAAAGTCCGCATCCCTACTATAGAGGAGTCTTATATCAGAAGTTGTCTTGACATACTTCAAGATGTTTTTGCCGCTAACAGATGAAACTTCCTTAGTTCAGCCAAAAATTGACTTACTCGGCCAATAGCGTAAGCAATGTTTGGCCTTGTAATCGTCAGGTATATCAATCTCCCAACTAGAGCTCTGAACACCAAGGGATCAGGAAGAATCCTTCTTTCATCTCGTCGAAGCTTCAACCCATGTTCTAGTGGAGTAAAGCAGCTCTTCCCTTCGCCCATGCCGAATCGACTCACAATGCGATCCGTATATCCCTTCTGGCAAATGAGAATCCTGCACTCCTTCCTCTCGACCTCAAGACCAAGAAAGTGATGAAGCTCTCCCAAGTGTTTCATCTCGAAGCGTATAGCAAGCTCAGCCCTGGGCCTCGCTACTTCCTCCTCTAAATTCCTTGTGATTATCATATCATCCACATACAACAGGACCAAGACTAGAAGCTCCCCCTTCTTCTTGACGAACAAGCTGGAATCCGAGTTGGAAGCAAGATAATTGCAGAATTGCAGATACTCTGCTATCTTCCCATACCAAGCTCTAGGAGCTTGCTTCAACCCGTAGAGAGCCTTCCTGAGTTTGCAGACATAGTCCGGATGAACTTCAGAAACAAATCCAAGTGGCTGATCCATGAAGATGTCCTTGTCAATCTCTCCGTAGAGAAAAACGTTCTTCACATCAAGCTGCCACATCCTCCATCCCTTGCAAGCAGCCAAGGCGATCACCACCCGAACAAAAGTCATCTTTGAAATTGGACTAAAAGTCTCCTCATAGTCTTCTCCATACTGCTGTGAGAATCCTCGAGCAATCACGCGAGCCTTGTATCTATCAATGCTCTCATCAGCCTTCTTCTTCAACTTAAACACCCACTTGCAAGTCACTGGAGTAATGTCATCAACCTTGGGCACAAGATCCCTGGTTTCATTCTTCTTAAGAGCAGCAATCTCCTCCTTCATGACATATTCCCACTCCTTGACTCCAGTGGCCTCATTGAAGTTTGCAGGCTCTCGCTCATCCAGAGGACCTACAAAGAAGCAGGAGACAAAACTCACTGCATTCCCATCACAGTAACGAGCAGGTGGCTTCACAACCCTCTTTGATCTCCGAAGAGGTTGTTCCTTGCTCACTGTTGAAGTTGGTGACCGGGCGGTCTGGCAGTCTATCTTGGCGGGTTGAAGACCGCGCGATCTGGCGGTTTCCCTTCAGTGGTTTGGTTGCTGTGCTGTTGCTGTCTGGAGTCAGAGCGGTCTAGCGGCTTCCTCTGGAGATTTGGAGACCGGGCGGTCTAGCGGTCTCCCATGGTGATCTCTCTCTGGTGGTAGCCGAGCGGTTAGCCCTTCTGTCTAACCGCGCGGCTTGTGCGAATTGTTCTGTATAAGTCCGCTTAGTCCTGTAATTTTTTAGTCCCGCATCTCTTATTTGTATTCTCTCATCTCTTCTTCATTCTATATAAGGGAGGTCATACCTTTGTAATAGACAACTTTTTCAGATAATAAAGTTTCTGTTAAACCACTTCCGGTTTGTTTTTGTTCGTTTCTAACATGGTATCAGAGGAAACGATCTTTTCCTCCTGATTCATTTTCTCTTCTTGTCCGTGCGGTCTCTTGCCACTGCCCTTTATGCACGCGGCCTCTGTGTGCGATCTTTGTTCGGCTCCTACGCATTGGTCTCTTTCGCGCGGCCTTCTCCTTCTCCTTCTTCTGTTCGCGCGGGCTACCTTCTAGCCGCTCGACTTCTTTCCCTCAGCTTGGTTCTACGGCTTAGTCGTGGCTTTTCTGGCCGCTGGTGTCAATCATCGTGACCACTGCAGATCTCCTTCTCCTACCACAGCGATTTCTCCATGTTCGCGCGGCTTGTTTCCTAACCGCATGTCTTGTTTTCTAAACGCGCGGCTTCCTGTTGTTTTCCTATATGGCTCTTTCTGATGCTTCTACTGCCACCACTCCTACCACCACTCCTGTCGCCAATCCGGCTCTGCCTCTTCCTACTACTCCTTCCGGAAACCTCGGGACCGTTTCCAAGCTTGTCGGCTCCAACTACCCGGATTGGATCGTCTCCTTCACCTTCCTTCTTCGCTCGCAATGCAAACGCCACCATCTCGTTGATGACCCTCCTCCAACCATTCACCTCTCTTTGATGACTGGGATGCGAGTGACGCGCTTGTGCGTACTTGGCTTGCTAATAGCCTATCTGATGAGTGTCTTCCCGTCATCCGTCATGATGAGACGGTCAAGGCCGCTTGGCTTCATCTTGCCGCCCTGTACTCCAAGGGGGCTCAGACGTCCCGCATCTATACGTTGTATGCGGACCTCTTTGCCCGTCCTACCTTGTCCCCTGTTGCTGCCTACCAACAGGTTCAGGCTCTTGGGGCTGAGATTCTTCAGAATCGCCCCTTTTCTGCGGATTTGGCTCAACAACATAAACATTTCCCGGAGCTTTTGGTTGTGTGTTATCTGCTCGGGCTTCCTGATACTTATGATATGATCCGCCAACAAATTCTGGGTGAGGCGAAATCTCCTACCTTAGATGCCACTGTTGCCCGCATCGCCGCTGTCACCTCTCTCCTTTAGCACCCGATTCTGCCCGCTCCTCCTCCACCGGCCACCTATGCTCACCAAACTCAGCGGAGTGGCTCTGGTAGCCGCAGTCACCAGTCTGACGGACGTGCTCCTTCACGATACCTCTGCTCTCACTGTGCCCGCACCGGCCATACTTTTGACCGCTGCTGGACGAAGCATCCCCATCTTCGCCCCTCGGGTGACTCTTCCGCCTCCTCTTCCAAGCCGTCTGCCTCCGTGGTCACATCACCAGGTAGTGCCCACATGGTAACTCAAGATAAATGACTTATCGACTCTGGAGCAACTAATCACATGACGGGCAATCCTCACTGCTTCACTCTCCTCGAACAGCATGATCGGGTGCCCCCGGTTCTTGTTGCAGACGGTTCTCCCTCCCCGGTTCATGGGTCGGGAGTGGTCCATGTTACTCCGTCTCTTTGCCTAGCGGGCACTCTCTATGTGCCCAAATTTCCGTGCAATTTGTTGTCGGTTACCTCTTTATGCAAGCATCATCAGTGCTCTGTAACGTTTACTCCGACTTCTTGTTATTTTCAGGATCCGAGCTCCCAACGGACGATTGCTACTGAGACTGAGAGCGGCGGCCTCTACTTCCTCGATAACGTTTCCGCCTTGTCCGCCTTCTCCTCCTCTTGTACGGATCTTCTAAAGTGGCATCTCCGCCTCGGTCATCCTCCTCCACGGCTTCTACATCAACTTCTACCCCACCTCCCTCCTTCTAGTCCTCCTCTCAACTGCGATGCTTGTCAGCTTAGCTAGCATCACCGTTCCTCCTTCCCGCCAAAGCAAGGTCGGGGCTCTACCCGTCCGTTTGATCTAATCCACTCCGATGTTTGGGGACCTGCTCCTACCCTCACCATTGGTCGGGGTAGTTCTCATTTTGTTACTTTTATTGATGACTTTTCTAGATGTACTTGGGTGTATTTCCTACGAGATCGCTCTGAACTTTTGGATGTATGGGTTTCTTTTAATCAATTAATCAAAACTCAGTTTGGTGTTTGTATTAAAACATTTCGCTCAGACAATGCTATAGAATATTTGAGTCATGCTTTTACCTCTTTCTGTGTGCAACATGTCATTATTCATCAGACTAGCTGTGTTTATACCTCCCAGCAAAATGGGGTGGCGGAACGCAAAAATCGTCATCTCTTCGATGTCGCTCGCACCTTGATGACCCAGATGCATGTTCCTCGCTCCTATTGGGGATATGTTGTTCTCCTTGCCTGCTACCTCATCAATCGCATCCCCTCCATGGTTCTCCACAGGAAAACCCCATTTTTCATTCTGTATCCGGACAAGGAGCCCTTTCCTCTCCCTCTCTGCATCTTTGGGTGCACTGCCTTTGTGCATGCCCCCTCCGCCACCCGTGATAAGCTCTCCCCTCGCTCAACCAAATGTGTCTTTCTGGGGTACTCCACAACTCAGAAAGGATATTGTTGCTTTGATCCCGTTCTTCGCAATGGACCCAACAACACTTCTATTTAGAACGGAGTGGCCGAACGAAAAATCGGCACCTCCTCGAGGTTGCTCGCTGCCTCTTATCAACTATGCACCTTCCTAAATCCTATTGAGATGATGCGGTTCTTGCAGCTGCTCACCTTATCAACCGGCTTCCTTCTCATGTCCTTTCCTTTCCTACTCCTCTAGCTTGTCTCTCCACCTCTGGTGTGGTACATACTTCCCATTTGACACCTCGTATCTTTGGGTGTGTCTGTTTCGTGCATGTGCATCAATCCCATTGCGACAAACTTGACCCTCGGGCTCAACGTTGTGTCTTCCTTGGTTATTCTTCTACGAACAAAGGATATCGTTTCTATCACCCCCTTCTCGACGTATGTTCTGTACCTTGGATGTCATCTTCTGGGAGGGGGAATCCTTTTTTCGTCCTTCAACTCACCTTCTTCGTCAGGGGGAGAGTAATGGTGATACAGATGTTACTCCGGCTCCTCTTCTCCCTTCCATTCCTTCCATTTCTTCCACTCCGGTATCCATAGCTCCTATCTCGGTACCAGATTCCTCTACTATGATTTCTCCTTTCCCCTACGCATACCACTGTCGTTCAGGTACACAACCTACTACAGTTCCACCTCTGCCAGTGCCAACTTCAGGCTCAGATTTTTATGATGCTAATCTGCATATCCCCCTTGCATTGCCCTGGCGGAAAATGCGCGCCCGAGCGAAAAATATGCACCGTGGCGAAAGAATTCGTGCCAAGGCGAAAAATGCTCGTTGGGGCGAAAAAATGCGGCTTAGGTGAAAAATGTGTGCCCGAATAAAAAAATGAGCGCCCGGGCCCAAAATGTGTGCCCGCGCGGAAAATTCGCTCCCGGCGAAAATTGCGCTCCTGGGCGAAAACACTTCCTGGAGAAAATGTGCCTTGGAGAAAACTCGAAACTCCGACTGCTCCGACTGTGGCACTTTAAACTCTGGATTCTCCACTTCCAGTCTCTTCTTGTCTTGTACCCGCTTCAAAGCTTTTCCAAGGCACGGGTCGTATCGACCAACGCTTGGAAGCATTGGTTCACTGAACTCGGGAGGACCAACCTCAACTCATTCCGCAGTCCCTCGTAAAGCGATTCGTCTTCCGCGCTTCCTCCGCGAAGGTAGACCCCGCATATCTCCCCAGTCTGGTAAACTCATGCAGGTACGTATCAATATCAGCTTCAACCTGCACCAGGCATTGAAACTCATTCTCCATCGCAATCTGCTGCGACACCGGCAAATACTTGGCGAGAAATAATCTGGAGAATTCCTCAATTGAAACCTCCGCTAAACCTCGACCTGCCAAGTGATGTACCTCCATCTCATCCCACCACAGTCTCGCATCTATACATTGACTACACACTCATGCCCCTTACGTGCATGAAATACATTCCTAGTGGACATTCCTGAGTTCAATTATGTTCTTCCTCCCAAACAATCTCAACCTGGCTCTGATATCACTTTGTAACGCCCCTACTCGTCATGTGGCATATAATGGTGGGTCCGGCCGGGGCCCCACGCCATATGTCACAGACAAGCGGCAGAATTACTTGTGGAAATCAAAATATACTCGCATCCTAACTCAATACATTCTAGCGCAGCATTTTAAGTTACCATGAACTCAACTCAATGAATGTCCACTACTATATAAACTCCACATTTATATATTCAAACCAGGAATGTATACACCTCACACACATTGGCCTTAAGGCCTTACAGGTTCCTCTTTACACAAATACATTTTCGTACATCGGCACGCAGGCCGGCCACACATGAAATCCAACCACGTTTATTCGCACGGCCTTCAAGGGCCTTTAGTAGCAAGCCTCCATTCCGCTCAAGCAAATCAATTTAAGCATCAACACATGAAATTAGCCATCCAATCCAAAGCGGAAAACAAAGTAACGGTCAGCTTTAGCTGACCATTTATAACGACCCTACCCCTTGCCTGGGGCAGTGGTTCCTTCCCTGTATGCATTGCCATATTATAATCATTTCAATCTAGCAAATATACCAATCACAATCACATCACAAATGTCGGTATCCACTAGATGCTCCGTGCACTCAGGGCACCTTCTTGGTGTACCGGATATACCGGTCATACACCGCCGATCGAGGCTCTTCATTTGTTGGTTGGGCGGTTCAATCCTAGTCCACCAATCTCACTATTGGCGACATCCTGTCCATACCACTTAGAGGTACTATCTCGCAGCATACACCAAAAACCAGAGCAGATCGACCCACACCTGTGGTGTGGCAAGCCGGGTTTATCAGGGCTCCCCAGGCATTACCACCAATCGACCCCTCGCCTATTTCTGATCGACCCACACCTGTGGTGCAGCAAGTCGGGTTTATCTCGGCTCCTCAGGCATTGCCACCAATCGATCCCTCATCTATCCAGATCAACCCACCCTAATGGTGTAACAGGTCGGGTTTATGTCGTACTCCCCAGGCGTGCTACCAATTGATCTCTCAACACAACCAGGAGCTTACTCAAAGTCTTCACACATCCATAACCAACATTCATTCATCCATACAACCATTCAAGCAAAGCATAAACCTTTCATAGCATCAAATCCACGAAGTCTTCTCCAGTTTACCCATGATCATCACCAATCCAGACTACCTGTCCAGATGGGCATCACACATCATGCATATGCCGTACTCCACACTTCCGGCTCTAGATGCAGACTCAACCAAGGAATCACTTCCGCGATCCACCTTTTGGTGGAGGATTCCAAGCACATGCATAAAGAAAGGACTTCGATCTCCAAGAAGGAGATCGTTACCCTTGAAGATCGCTTCAGAGCCATGAATCCGCCAGATGGAAATCACCATCTCAGCATTGCCTCCACGAATCCGAAATCAGATCTTCAATCCACACTCCGCAGCTCCTCCAGCAGTGGATTTCCTCCTTCCTCCTTTCCTTCCCTTGCCCTCTCTCTTTCTCTCTCTTGGAATTAGAATAAAAAGAAGAAGATGAAAATGAGGAGATAATCCTCATTTCTCGGCCATATAACCACGGGGAAGAAGCCTGGCCCGTGGATCCAGGATAAGGAAAATCAACGGCCAGAAAAACTCTAAAAATCACTTTTTGAGCCTAACACGCCCTGTGACAGGCCCGTGTCACACGGCGTGTACCTTAAGCGGCACACGAACTGACCTATCCAAACTTATCCACGTCAAGGTGACACGCCCATGTCATGCCCGTGTCAGCCTAGTCATGCCCATGACACGGGGCGTGTAACCCACTCGAGACCTACTCGAGAGGACTTACTCGAGAGAAAACCAACTACTCGAGTACCCAGATTGGACACGCCCGTGTCACAGGGATGACACGCTCGTGTCACCGCCCCCCCTCTTACTCGAGTACTTTTTCACCTACTCGAGTACATTTCGACCTACACGAGAGCTACTCGAGCATGAGCGGGACACGCCCTGTGACACGCCCGTGTCACAGGCTGTGTACCCTCTTTCTCGAGTATTCGTCGACCTCAACTACTCGAGAGAAAATCGTCGACCAGGGGAGGACACACCCTGGGTCACGCCCCCCGACACGCCCGTGTCACAGGGCGTGTACCTCCCGAAGAATTTGTCGACTGAAATTCGTCGACCACGCGCTCGACCACTCAACCCAAGCAGGACACGCCCTAGGACACGCCCGTGGCCCAGGCCATGACACCCAATATTTTCCCGTTTCTCGAATTTAGGCTGTTACACCTTGGGCCTGAGGTAGGACTTGGAGGATTTTAAGAGATCCCAAGGGATCTATGTTGTAAGCTCTTGGAGCCGAGTTTGGAGGAGTTGGCCTTGTCTAACAAACTGTTAGAAAGGTGGGAGGGACGGTGGATGTACCCACATTCTAGGGAACCACTATAAACCATTTGTTTGTTGATTGTGTGTTCTTGAAAGTAAACCTAAACTAATAACAACTCACCAAAGTCAAAAGAAATCACAAAAAGGAAGAAAACCTATTCATCCTCTCTCTAGGTGTTTAGCTACTCTTGAATCTAAAGACTTTAACACACCAAAACACTACCAAAATGCAAAAGATCTGAAAAGGGGGATCTCTATTCAAACAAAAAACTTCCACACAAGCTACATCAATATGATAGATAAAGAACATGTAGCGACGCAAAGCTGCACCCAAGAAAAAAGAAAGTAAACAAAGGCAAGAAAGGTACAGGAGAATCATCCCTCGATGTTAAAATATGTGTTGTCGTTAGAGGCAAATTCCATCCTAAGATCAGAACGATCTAGAATCCTCCGAGCTACCTGAAACCCCTTGCCAAAGCCTAGGCAGAATGCAGCATCATGCTCATCCTCCAGAAGTGGATCGACCTTGGTGTTCATCATCTTAGAGCGGGCCTCCTCCGTGGTATGGGAGCACTCCACCATAAAGTCATATGACTCTCTGTACATGGCGACCGTAGAAGACTGCACAGCTTCGACATCCTCTCGTCCTACAATCATTTGGTCCTTCTCCTCCTTCAGTTGCTCCACCTCCATCTCCAACTGATACATCACTGTAACCACCACCTCGGTGCAACCAATTGACTTAGCAAGAGTCATGTCAGCCATGCAAAGCTTTCCTTGAAGTACCTCGACCTTCGTGATGTCCGCATTCAGCTTCTTTATAAGGGCCACGACCTCATCCCAAGAAGACTACAACTTGGACTCCGACCTTTCACGTTGGGAAAGGGCCTTCTTCTTCCTCTTCCTAGCAAGCAACTAAGAGTCCTCTGATGTAGCCAGCTTCGTCAAAAGGGAGAAAACTTATCCTTTATGGTCATGTTGTTTTTATCCCAGGAAAGCATGATCTTGCGCATCTTGTCTGGAAACAAAAGAAAGGGACATGTCATTACAATAAATAGGAACAAACCAAAGGGGGAAATAATAGAGGCAATCGACGTACCTTCAAAAAGAGGGCCCAGCAACTAGAGGAATACCGCCTTTTATCCTTTGTCTCCACCAGCGACAGCTTAGGATCCTATCGGAAAAATGACTCATCTATAGGTAGCTCCAGGGACTCCTTGGTCTCAAGTATAGCAGGCGGAGGACCATCGGCAGGCTTGTCTGAATGGTTATCCAAAACTTCCACAACAACCTTAGGGACAACGAAGGACAGCTCATCCTGCAGATCCTATAAGAACACCAACTTTCTCTTCTTAACATGCTCCAGCAGGACGACACAACTCTGCTCCACATCTAACGAGAGCCCCGCAAGAATCAATCTCTTCTAAGTAACAAATGCACCAATCTTATACAGCACGACTGAGAGCTCACAATGATCTTCAAAGCTCAACATTAGGGTAAAATCATACTCCAGTCCATCAAGATGGCCGCAGCTCCTTAGAGGATCTTACCAAATCTCAGGAAGCCTCCAAGGATTTTAAAAAATTCAAATAGCATACCCCATGGCAGTAATCGGTCTTGTCATCGAACGCTAACCACCTCTTATTGCATCGTACCTTAATCCGGTCACAGAAAACATGGAAAACCTTGCACCACTTACAAAAAAGCTGGACCGAAATATAGGAGCCAATCTCTTGAAAGAAGCAAAACAGACCCATGATCCTTTTCAATCCAACCATGGTAAATTGTATAACTGGAATGTCGTAAAACAGAAAGACCATGATGACCTCTTCATCTAGAGGGATCTAAAAGCCAACCTTCAGACATCCCTCTGTAATCGCAAAGTGACTCGGAGGAGTTTTCTGAACGCGCTCCAATGGTGAATGTATCACGACCTCCACATCCGCAAAAATCCCAAAGCGCTTCCACCATTTGTTCACTCAGATAATGCTCAGAGTCGAGGGAGGGAGCATTGATCTTGGTGGAGCACCACCCTTTGACACCTGAAAAAAGACGAAGATTAGCACAAAAGTAACAACTAGGGAAAATCCTTTCAGAACCCCACGTTGTGCCCCCGAAAAGGCATCACGCACACACCCGCAATCCCCGAGGAGAGCACCCTGGCAGGAACGCTGATACACATGAACACAAGTGACAATGCACATACTGCCGAGTTCTTCCACACAAGTTCCCCATGCGCATGCGCTCGGGGGACACCCCAACGCTCACGCAGGAGCCCCTGCACATGCGAGAGCGAGTTCCTTCCCCTGCTCTTTCGCAGGTACCTCCACCCGCGCCAGGGCTCCTCCATGTCGTGCGCTTCCTTCTCCGCACATCCCCATGCCAACACCGCCTCATTTGGGCCACTCCATGCGCACTCATGTCAAAATCGCCAATCGTGCCCTCCGTCGTGCGCTCTCATTACACCTACTCACTTCCCCTCATCGGGAATTAGAAAAATTTTATGAAAAAAAACTAACCTTCTTAGAGGGAGACATGATGACGACAAGATCATGTGAACTCTAAGAGAGGACACCAAGAACTCTACAACTACATAAAAAAAGAGAGTAAAAACCCTCTACAATTTATAAACCTTGTAGGAGGGATCATAATGGAAGGCCTCGTAATGCTAGAATATCTCCTACCAAATTTTCCTGTCTCAAAAATGGCAAAGGAGTGAATCATATCTTGATCAAATTTCTCGCAGAAGGGGCAGGAAATATTTCTCATGTTATGACAAATAATCTTGGGTTTAAACCACAATTATTTTCTTGACTCTGAATTTCGGCAAACGATTATTCACGATCAACGCTGATAATCATATGTATCCAAGTCGTCGCAAGTTCCAGTAAAATTTCTGCGCTTATTGCTTTGTGGGGAATTTGATAGGGTTCCCCTTGAGATTTTTTGAATCAAGGACATGGAGGCGAGCCAACTCTACCAAACAAGCGTGCGCGCGAAACTGCGCTCCCCCGGAGACCCAAAAACACCCCCGAAAGAGGGCAAAGCCAGGCAAGTGCCCACGTAAATGACGCATACGTATAGGCATCGCGCCCGTGCCAGAGCGGACAACCCACCCACGCAGGAGCAGCCAACCCGCATGTGTGAGCAACATGCATGTGCGCGCTGCCAGCCTCCGCCGCCCTAAAATCTTCCTGTGAGCAATTAACAACATTTCTATCCAAAAAACTATAAAAAGGTCCCTAGGCATTCATTCGAAGATAAGCAACTCTAAAGAATAGAGATAGTTCAGAGGTTTTCCTGTGATAACGCGGGACTTAAATCGTTTCGCCGCTTGGAATTCGCTCAGCTCCCTCTCTAGTGTGCACAACACCCGATGCTCACTTGGATGCTTTTGGGATCCCGGCTGAAGACAATGGGATTTGCTTTTGCAGAAGCTGACGTGAAGACATCACAAGGCTTCATGACATGCATTCTTCTCAACGGGAGCATTCTCATCAAGGCTTCGAATTTGTAAGAACACTCTCATCAAGGCTATGAGGACTTAGCAGATTTTCCATTGGAGTGCTCCCATCAAGGCTCCTAAGACTTAGTTTACTTGTAACAGAGGGGTGACTTATCACCTACGGGTGAACCCATGATTGGAAACACCCGAGCACTTGATCAAGTGTGTTTTAGCGGAGTTAATCGCGAGGGTATGCTGACTCGGCGGGAATGGAGAATTATTGCCCGAAATTTAGGGCTATCAGCGCGATTTTTCCGCAGAATCGGCAGCTTCTTCTCTGCACGGTTCATTTTTTGGTAGCCAATCACCAGCAAATTTCCTGCTATGAGCCTACGACGAGCGTTCTTCTATGATGAGCGACCCCGACCGACGACGATGATCTTGGAGAGTGTTGAAGCCGGGAAAATCCCTACACGAAAAATTGGATCAAGGCAGCCTAAGGTTACCGGTTCAGTGGTCGGACTCGATGGCTAATGAGCTAGGATGCAGAAACAGTCAGGCAACAAAAAGGACCCCAGGCGCTACGGCAGGGAGGTCCCACCATGTACCCAGATGCTTAGAAGATGATTCCCCTCCACAGCCAAAAATAACCCAGCAGGGTATGATGTAGAATGGCTGACAACTAAGTCACGACGACTAAGATGGATAGTCGCAAGCTCGCGACCTGTCTCTCTAAATAAGAGATCCAATTGCTCAGCACAAAGTCTTGAAAGTGAGGTGTACGAGATCTTTTGTGAGATTCCGAAGTTCGTCTTCTCCTACCCCTAGGGTCCTATTTATAGGACAATCCAAAGGGAGAGTGAGGGTCTTATTTATAACCCCACCCCGACGACTAGGTTATTTCCTATCCAGGGCTTCTGCCATCTTGCGCGTTGACTCTGACTTTTGTCTCGATTTGCTGACTTTGACTCTTGCTGACCTGGCTCTAGAGGGATCTACCCTCGACGAATATGGGTTGTACAAGAGTTTCTATTTTTTTCCGGCAACCAGAGGCACAAAATGTAACATCCCACAAACAACTAGATCCCTAGGGAGTTTTTGTCATGACTAGGTCATGACAAAGCTCTAAGAAGACCAAGAACACCATGAGTGCCTAGGTAAATAGGTGAAATCACCTTGATCTGCAAATAGCAATTTCTGATCAAGGTTGTTGTTGTCGACTACAACAATCGACTCCAGCGACAGCCCGACAGGAATTGGCCCAGTACTGTTAAATTTGACTTGAACTATTCTGATTGTGCTAATCTTATCCCTTCATTGCTCAATTTATTAACTTTTAAATTTATGCGCATTTTAAATAGTTAAAAGAGCTTGTCTTGAACGTTCTAATCGCTTTAATTACCGTTATTTTGATAAATTCTTACTTTGGATTTTGCTTGTGGACGTACGAAACTCGCTTGGAATCAATTCGTTAGATGCTGCGGAATCTCTCTCAAATAATGATTAACGATCTTGCGACGTTAAGACGTTGGAAATAATTACACGCGCAAAGCTTTGATTTTAGCCACTCGGCCCCTCTTTAAAGTCTTAAAATCAAATTATTCTAAAATTAATATTTTTTATTTTATAACAAATAAAATTTTTTTTTGCTTAAAATTGATTTTATTTTAAACCCTAAATCAATAATACATCAGTTTGGTATTAGAGAACGAAAATTAATACCTAAAGCAAATTCTTGATTTATTCTAAAAATATATTTCACTCAGAGGAAGGTCGATTTTCGTCTGATGGACAATCTCAAACTTGTTGCATAAATTTGAGAAGGTGCGGCTAGTATATTCACGAGCATTATCAGTACGAATTATCTTTAAGGTAACAGAGAATTGCTTATGCGTCTCAGTAACAAAGGCACGAAAGACAGATGTCGGTTCAGTACGATCACGTAGTAGATAAATTCATGTCAGACTCGAATAATCATCAATAAAGGTCACAAAATATCGATAACCAAAAATACTGGGGATTTTATAGGCCCCCCAGATATCAGAATGTACTAAAGATAACGGAGTAGCACTCCGATTACATGTAGGTGAAAAAGAAACACGATATTGCTTGTCAAAGATGCATGATTCACAAGAAAACCCACGCAAAGAGACACTAGAAGAGGCTTCTTGAGAATCGGTAGAGGAGCATGACCAAGATGACGATATCAATCAACGGAGGGGATTGCAGAGAGGATAGCAGGGGAAACATCCAAGAGATAAAGCTCATTCGACGGTCGTCCTTTACCAATGATATTTCGTGTTCAACGATCCTGCACAACAAAAGACGAAGGGGAGAAGATTAGGCAGCAATCAAGGTCTTGAGTAAGCCTACTAATAGAGAGTAGATTGAAGGGTGATCCCAGAACATGAAGGACCGAGGACAAGGATAGAGTAGAAGTGAGACGTAGGTCAGCAGCTCCAGACACCGGAGTTGTGTCATCATTTTCCACAGTGATGTACTTCGGATAATCATAATGCATGTACTGAGGTGATTTTTGGGAGGTAATGTGGTGAGTAGCACCGGAGTCCATGATCTAGTGAGAAATATAGGAGAGACGGGATATACCTTCGGTGGAGAAAGAAGCAACCGAGCCATATGAGCGATTAACAACGCCTAGGAGCTGCTGAAGCTGTGGGCGAAGGTCGTTGATATCTTGCTGGGTAAACGAGTGTGACTCGATTGGAGTAGATCCTGGGTGATGAGGAGAGGCAGCAGTTGTAGCAGTTAGATAAGGAGGCAGACCATGCTTGCGGTAGCAGGTGGCTTCAAGATGACCATCCCGACCACAGTGCGTACACTTGAGAGTAGAGCTCCCCACACGTTCTCGACCTCGAGACGTGAAGCAACCTTCCCGATTAGAAGAGCCATGAGCTGGAGGAGCAGGAGTATGTAAGAGGGGCTGCTGGAGCAGAGCCGGAGAGAAGCTGGCAGGAACCTTGAATGGTGGTGTAACCTTGAGCAATATGGAGCAAACATCAGATAAGGAGGGCATAGTGGAAGAGGAAAGAATCTGAGCCCTGATGCTGTGAAGATAACTGGGAACACGTGTCATCATCAAAGCGATCCCAACAGCTTCCTTTTGTGGCCGTTGAGTAGCAAGATCTGTGGAGGGGTGTTGATGTTGTATTCAGGCTTCAACCAGAGTTTTATCCTTTGCAACAAAGGAAGTCAAGTCGCTCGTGACTCCAGGATCCAGTGATTGAAGGGCAGAGATAATGTCAAATAGAGGTTGTAAGTTGTCCTTGCCTGAGTAGAGAGAATGCAACTCATCCCACATTTCCTTGGTCGTTTTATAGTATATGGTCATTCGGTATGTCTCGGTGTATATGGAATTAAGCATACAAGATTGGACCGGACCGTCATCACAGAGCCAGTCCTCGGTATGGTCAGTAGGTTTTGCCCGAGTGAGATGATGGAGAAGACCCTTGGTCTGTAGAACATGACAGACTGAATGGCCCATTCAACAATATTGGTCTTCCCGCTGAGAGAGATGGTGGTTATGCGAAGCTCATCACGAACTTCAGAAGGCGGGGCAGCAACACGTGCGAGAAAGGAGGAAGGTGTCGTAGAGCCCATAACAGCAAGAGAAGGGCGATCTGGCGACTAGAAGGAGGTCGGGCGGCTAGAAGAAAGCGGACAGCATACGGCGGATTGGTGAATAGAGGAGGGCAAGCCGCAGACAAGAGAAGTAGACCGAGAAAATGCAGCTAGGAGAGCTCGCAGCGGCTAGAGGAGAAACAGGTCGTGGCTACAACACAACTGCAGAGACCTGGCAGCCCACGACGAACAACAAGAAGGCCGGGCAGCAAGGAATTTTCGGACAAGCGGCGGGCAGACCGCACGACTAGCAGCGGCAAGGAGGAAGAGGTCGTAATGGGCAAACCGCGCGACAAGCAGCAGGCAGACCGCGCGACAAGCAGCGGCAAGGAAGAGGAGGTCATAGCGGGCAAACTGCGTGACAAGCAGCAGGCAGACCGTACGACAAGCCACGGCAAGGAAGAGGAGGTCTGAGTGGGCAGACCGTGCAACAAGCAGCAGCAAGAAGACTCTGCGTAATAAGGGAAGGTCGGCAAGGGCAGTTCACTTGAGAGATCAACCGATCGGTCCGCGTGATAAGAGAAGCTGAGATCGTTGGAAGCGTGAAGCGAAGACCGCTGGGAACAACAGGAAGAGGCTGAACCGGTCAGAAGAGAAGTGGGGCCCGGAGGAATCTCTATAAATTTAGAGAGATGGAGAGGATGTAGAGAAAAGGAGAGAAGCGGGTAGAGAACAGGAAACCGCAGTAGGAAGCGGACACTGCAGGAGCGGTTAGGGAAGAGGGACCGCGGTTAGCAAAAACACTAACCGCCTAGAGCAAGACCGATGGCTTTGATACCATGTAGAGAGAGGCACGGGAGAGAGAAAATAACCCAAAATTTTATTATATCTCTAAATACAGGGGTACATACACTTATATAGAGAGAAAGATAGGGATAGCCTTCTACATCTACAATGTGGGACTAAATATAATATACATGGACTTATACATGGACTCCTAATGGATTTTTTCATTACATATTAACAAAAATAAATTGTTGTCAATATTAGAACCAATAAAGGAAACTAAAACAAAGAAGTCCAATTGTTATGAACTAACATTAAATCCAAACAGAATTTAAAATGAAATAGATTACTACCCATGTCAATTAATGTATAAAGAATTTTATTAAAAAGCAATCTAAGCACAGGTTGAAGTATCATAATTGTTGAAGCAACCGAATGAACAATGCATACCAGATGGTGTATTGGAACAGCTGTTAGTGTTCCAAATCGTCCATTTATGCGGCCAACAATTTCATGAACTTGACTAGTAAGTTTTTGGTCTGCTTCAAAAACGGTGGCAAAGAAAGTAAATTACCACAAAATATCAGAAATAACAGAAATATGACATAAGCTAAACTCATGCATATAAACAATAAATGGTAACTAGTTGGCAATGTACATAAAAACAAAATTCAAGTGAAAGGAAATCTAAGGCCACTGAGAGGAGAATGTTTTTTTAATTATAGAACTGTTGAAAACTGTGAGAGAGTACTCCTTTTATTATTTTAAGTATTGCCCACAAGAATTATAAATTGGAACCACGAGCAAATAATTGTGTTTTGGAGATAGTCTATACTTTCAAAGGGTGGTTTTTGTTATTCTCTATAAAAAAAATGAATGTTTAATATTGCGGTTTTGCGAATGTTTCTTTTTTTAGTGTCTTTCGCTTTTTTATACATTCTAATCAACTTAAGAAACTTGTTTTGAACTTGAAGTGAGATCAGGAGCATCATTCAGAGCGCACACATCATCACCCACTCAAGGACGATATTAGCCATGGACAGTTATATGGCCATCATCTGGACGATGAGAGCTTCGAGATGCAATCAACGCATTCTTTTAGGGGTTTTTAGAGTTGTATTTTATGGTTAGGCTTAATGCCACAATTGCTAGACCTAATTCCTCCTTTTTTTCTTAAAATACCTAGCATTACGACTCATTGAAAGTTTTGAAGGCATTCAGAGCTTGTCAGGTACACATTGATGTTGGAGTCGGTTGCCTTCTCTGCAGTGCCGAAGCCGTGAGTTGAATGAGAAGCTGAGAAAAATCCTCATTGCCGATCCTCGTCCATAATCATTGCTTCCTATGCAAGTTCCATAGCCTCCTCACTCTGTTCTAGTAGGCATCAACATTGTTCAAGCCCCTTCTTCAAGTACTGACCCCCAGAGCCACCCATGTTCTAGTAGGCACAAACACCTACACAACAACCTCTTGTGTAGTCCCACTTCTCCATCAAGCCATGTTATTCTACGACACTCATAGCCCACCAACAACCCTCTTTCCCAGACATATCCCCCTCTCTACCCTCCTAGTAGTAAACTTTCCCCGCAAGGCCACCGCAACAGTTGCCTCACATATGCCATCACCCCAGACCGTTTCTCCCACCACTAGTATCCACCCCAAAAAATGCAAATGCTCTCTGGAAATATCCCTTCACCAAATATCACAAACCACTAAATTCCAAAATTTTGATATGATTTTCTTACCGCAAACCATCCACTAGCACTTACACTCCACCCATAATCAAGCCCGCATATTACATCAATTTCATGATGGATTCAACTACAACGTGAGTTGTGTATTTAGTTTTGAATGCCTAGTAGAATATACTAATGCAAAATTAGATTCCACGAGACTAGTCTGAAAGTGAGGGTTAGATCTACAATACTCTAGAGGGGGGTGAATAGAGTATATTTATTATTTGTTAGGTCCCAAAGCAAAACGTGTTGTTACAGCTTTTGCTGTAAACTGAGAGGTGCAGTAATAGAAAACTGAAACACAGATAAGATTAAACCTAATCACAGCCACACATCAAGAAACAAAAAGAAAAAGATAAGCAACCAGACGACACAAGAAATTTATAGTGGTTCCCCAAATCTGGGTAGTCCACTCTTCTACCACCCTTGGTAGGAATCCACTCAGATTTTTGATCAGGTGCCTGACACCAATGAGTTTTGATCAGGTCCTCAAAAACCAACTCAAGTCTTTTGGTAAGGAGACTTGCAACCAGGAATCACTTTTGAAGGGAGATGACAACCCTTTGTACAGGAGGGGGTGAGAGAGTGATTTTGTCTTCTCTGTCAACAATCAGAGAGAAGACTTATGTGGAATGATGTTAGCAAACAGCTCCCCCTGAGATGTAGAATGATTCAGGGAAGATCTGGAGCTTTGCTGCAGGGTGATAGGTCTTCAATCAGAGTTCTTGACAAGCAGTGATGCAGGATCTTCTAGACTGATTTGATATCTGTTGTCCTTGGAAGTCCTGTAGAGAATGTTGAAGAAGAAGACTCTTGATATAGTATGATTGTTCTTCTTCTTCTGAATGAAGATCACTGCCTGTCACTGTGAGCTTTTGTATGATCTTCTTGTGTGAAGCTTTTCTACTGCTTTTTGAATTCTTGCAGTCAATCTGTGTGTGTCTCTATTTTTCTGACTGAGTATATTCTTGTTCTCGTGTTCTTCCTGCTGATTGTCGATCTTCTTTTCTTCTATATCTTTTCAAAAGTTTGAATCCTCTGTAATTAATGCTGACGTCTTGAGAATAATCGGCATTGAATCATTTCCTCAACTGTCCCGTGGAAAATCAGCAAGTAATATTCCCGAAGAAGACCGTAATTAATGCTTCCTCTAACGGCTACATTCAGAGAATGTTTGAGTCATTAATCTGTCAGGAACTATTGCATTTGAGTGAGGATTGAATGCCGGAAATGGCTAAGTCTGGAATCGTCGAACGAATAACAGAATTCGTCGAGCTGAGTTACTAGTTCGTCGAACTGAGATTTTGTATTCGTCGACCGGACAGCTTCTGTTCGTCGAGCTGAGTTCCAAGTTCGTCGAGCTGATAACAGAACTTGCATGTTTCAGAACCTTTGACTTTTCTGTCTGAAGTTCGTCGAGCTGACAATTGCATTCGTCGACTAGAGTTCAGCAACAATTCTGGACTTAGTCAAGTATTTTGTATTGACTGATATTCTGTGTGTCGACATGAAACCTCTGGTGTCGACACAGGTGGGTGTCGACTGATTAATCTTGGTGTCGACACAAGTTTTCTGGTGTCGACATAAGTTTTCTGGTGTCGACTTAGTTGGTGTCGACACATGCCCTAAGTGTCGACATAAATCTTCTGGTTCCAGAATTCGTCGACCAAAGAACACAGTTCGTCGACCTGAGAATTCGTCGGCCTGAGAAGTTGACTTCGTCGACCTGAGATCTTCTAACAAAAGGTTGTTGTGAACTCGAGGTCCAAATTCGTCGAGCTCAGAATCTTGTTCGTCGACCAAAGCCTGAAGTTGGACTTAGAATAATCTGGAGTTATCCTGTCGTTAGTTTGTTGAAGTATCCCAGTTTTCGTCGACCAGAGGATGAAGATCGTCGACTTCAGCTCAGAGAAATATTTCAAGATCGTCGAGCTGAGAACGCCTTTCGTCGACCTGAGTTCGACGAACGTCGAACTCATTTTACTTAGTCTTGAAATCTTCTAAGTCTTGAGTCTCTGATGGTCTTGTTGATAGCTGGTCCATATGATGTTGACTCTAAGGACTTGTCCTAGACTCTAGAACACAACTTTGACCCTGGCTATACATGTTGGGTCACATCTTAAGTTAGTGAACCTAGCCTAAATCAACTAGGGATCCAACATAGTCTTTATTCTTACATACACATGAGTAAAGACCCATATGACAAAATTACCCTTAGTGGGTACTACATATGACTTGCTAATATAGAAATAATGGTCTAATTACAACTATCCCTTTTAAGTCAGACGAAATATATCAGTCATACCTAGCTTGTAGATATCATCGGTGAACAATCGCATCCCAGGATTTTGGAGAAAACATCTGTTAGTTGATCTTTGAAGTGAACAAATGGGGTGACCACATTCCCTTTGTCCAAATCATCCTTCATAAAGTGTCGATCATCTTCAACATGCTTAGTCTTGTCATGTTGTACTGGGTCATGAGCTATACTAATGGTTGTCTTGTTGTCACAGTATAAGGAGAGTGGGATACCCGGAATCCCAGATCATGCAACCATAATCCTTTACAAAAACATTAAGACACTGTCTGGTAATCAGCATCCGTGCTTCATATGGCTACCACATTTTTCTTCTTTCTTCGCCGGGTAATCAAATTTCCGCTTAACAAATGTACAATATCCTTTTGTAATTTCCTATCATCACAACTCCCTGTCCAATATGTGTCCATGAAAATTTTGATCAAGTGGTTATTCTTAGAGAATAGGAGTCCCCAACCAGGTGCCTTCTTCAAGTACCGCAGTACACGATATGTGGCCTCGTGATGTATGATCATGAGAGCATGCATATAACTGCTCAAGATACCTACAGTATATGTAATGCTCGGACGTGTGTGGGATAGGTATATGAGTCTCTAAACCAACCTTTGATAGCTCGAAGTATATGTTTAGTTACCATCACTGTATTCATCAATCTTATGATTTTCCTCATTAGGAGTGTTTGTTGGGACAACCGAGCATCACAGTTTCCTTTAACAGGTCCATGACATATTTTCATTGGGGTATGAAGATACCATAATTTGACCTAGTAACTTCAATTCCTAGAAAAAATTGTAGTATCCCTATATCCTTCACTTCAAACTTTGCAGATAGTAGTGCCATAAGATTTGCAATTTCTTCAGGGTCATCAGTTGTGATCACAATTTCATCCGCGTAGACAATTGAGTACTATGATTTTCGGAACACGTCTTCTGACGAACATGGTGTGATCTGATTGTCCCCTGCTTGTAGCCAAACTTAAGCATGACCTTGTGAAACCTGTCAAACCATGCCCCGGGTGATTTTTTCAGGTCATATAAAGACTTTTTTAAGTGACATGTAAGCACTTATGGTCCATTTTTCACAAACCGGGAAGGAAATTTCATGTACACCTTTTCATCCAACTCACCGTGGAGGAAGACATTTTTCACATCCAGTTGATGAAAAACCATGCCCTGGGTGATTTTTTCATGTCATAAAAAGACTTTTAAGTGACATATAAGCACTTATGGTCCATTTTTCACAAACCCGGAAGGAAATTTCATGTACACCTTTTCATCCAACTCACCGTGGAGAAAGACATTTTTCACATCCAGTTGATGAAAATCCCAGACGAAGCAAACAACATAGGATAAGAGAACCTGAATGGAGTCAATCTTTTCCACTGGAGCAAAGGTCTCTTGGTAGTCTACTCCTTGAGTCTGGGTGTATCCTAGAGCCATCAGTCGTGTTTTGTAACGTTCAACCTTACCATCTTGATTTTGTTTAACAGAAAACATTCACCTCAAACCAATGGCTTTCTTCTCAGAAGGAAAGGGAGAGATGTCCCATGTGTGGGTCTTTTCCGAGAAAGACATTTCCTCCTTATATCCTCACCGTTGTCATCTCTGCCGCCGCTCATCCTCTGGACTAGGCCCATAACATCTTGATATCAGATCTAGGTTTGATCCTCCTCTGCCATCGATGTCTCTCACAACAGCTAGCAAACCATACATCCTTTATCTGAAACAACGAAATGTAAGACAGCAAAAGGACTGGTACTAGGAGAAGATAAGTGCAAAAAATATGTCTAACATGTTTAGACATCTCACATACATAACAAAATAAAGATTTAATAAAAGGAAAAAAAAACAAGAAACAGTTTTTGAAGAAAAAAGGAGAGAGATATCTGAGACGCTAATGTCAGCGTCGAACATCCACATCAGCAACAGTGGTAGACAAAAGAGCCTGAGATGGTAGATCAGGATCCAGGAAGTACAGACCACCACGATTCCTACCATAGCAAATGTTCTACTTCATACCCAATTTCTGAAAAACACAAGAGTCGGGAAAGAAAATTATTCAGCAATTAAAATATCTAGTGAGATTACTAATCAAAAGCATATCACGAGGGAAGGAGGTAATATGAAGGGCAAAAGAGAGAGAAATGGACGGAGAACATGAGATATGACCTTTGCCCGCAATGGGGGACAAGGTGTCATTGTAAGAGATAACCTTGTCCTTACTAGACAAAAAAGCGTAAGAAACAAAACCTGAGGATGATCTGGTCATATGATCAATGGTCGTTGATTATCCAATCAAATGGTGTGATGGTAGCAGCATGCGCACTGGATATAGTTGCAGTGGAAAAGAAGGTAGAAGCACCAGAATATATATCTGGTCGGGAATGAAGTAGCCACCTGAAAGCATCCAATTCATCCACAGTAAAGATCCAGGAGGAAGTATCATGGGAGGGCTCCTCATACACTTCTGTGGAATAAGCATCATGAGATCTCGATCCCCCCTCCTAGCCGAGAACCCCCTCGTCTAGGAGAACAACCACGTCCACAACCACATCTTGGTGGAACAAGATAAGGATGGAGTCTGAAGCACAAATCCCGAATATGTCCTCTACGACCACAATAATCACAGGTAGGAACATAAGTGATGATATTTCACTGACCCACGCTGGTCAAGGCAGAGATATCAAAAGGTATAATCGTATTGAGAGATTTGTGACGGTCTTCGTCCCCCAGAACCATATTGAATGCCTCCCGAAGAGAAGGAAGAGAGGAGCGATGGAGAATATGATCCTGAACCGTATCTGACTCCATGTTCAAACTCATCAAGAAGATATGAAGACGGTAGTGTTCTTCCTTTTTCTGCAACTGAACCGCATCTATATTACAAGCAGGAGTGGAGTGCTCAAGAAATCTAGTCTTGATATAGTCGATCAAATTCCAGAAAATATGAGAAGACATTCAAGGATACCTGAAGCAATTCCAAAATTCGACGAGTAAGCTCTTAAATCTGGGTGGAGTTACCAATCTGTAAGTAGATTTCACAAGTCTGAGTCCAGATCTCATAGGCAAAGTCCATCAGCATATAACTCCGATATACCTTTGGGGACATTGAATGTAGGAGCCAAGAGACAATAAGGGATTTCTTTGAATCCCAACGCTTCCAAGAGGGATTGTTCTTGGATGTCTCCATGACAGTCACATTTATGTATCTGAACATCTGATGGTTGTGAATCACATGTTGAGTTGCTTGGTACCATTTGAGCCAATATGGCCATGAGTCCTCTGAGGATCACTTATCTACGACATCATCACACTTGACAAAGAAACAGAAGAATCGCCCATGCTGGGACAACTTATTGGGAATATGGAATATCCACTCTAGGTCAAACATTGAATCATAGGCATCTAAGTGAAAAAATTGAGATGAACTCAACGACAACCGGAAAACAAGAAATTCACGGGATCCTCAGTAGCTGTCGGTAATAGAGAAGACGATGCGCACAGAAGCATCGGGGGTGGTAGAAGAAGTGTGTTAGAGCCTTGACAAATCAGCAGCAAGAGAAGACGTCAGCAGGAGATAACCTGTTGTTGAAGGTGGGGTTGACGTTAATGAAATCTGGAGAAAATGTCGTCACAATCGGCGGGAAGAAGACAGAGGATCGGGTACAGTCGGAGGGATCCAATAGAATATCACATGATAGCAGTGAAAAAGTATAGGATGACGGCGGCGAGGTAGTCAGAGTCATTAGAAGTCGGCGGCGACATCTTCTTCAGTGAACGACGGTAGTAATTTCCCGTCTATGGACTGCGTGGGCTCGGCATTTGATTTGAGCCCTCACAAAAGCAGCTACGAAGGTTGTTGATCGACAACCTTCACTTCGGCGAGAAGGGGAGAGAACGACGAGAAGAACGAGACGACAGCAAGGGTTAGGGCATTGTGCGCTCTGATACCAAGTAGAATAGAATAATGCAAACTTAGATTCCATGAGACTAGTCTAATTACAACTTAGTGGGTATTACAAGTAGTCTAATTACAACTTAGATTCCAAGTAGAATAATGCAAACTTACATATGTACGAGTAAAGACACCATATGACGGAATTACCCTTAGTGGGTATTACCCGTACGACTTACTAATATAGAGATACTGGTCTAATTACAACTTGCCTAAATTACAAAGTCGGGATGGTCTTCCTACATAACATAGATGTATTGCTTCACTCATGTATATCTCAGTATTTGTAGCATTTTTTCTGCTTTGTATTTTCCATGCAATCATTTCTCATGAATTTTGCTCGAACTCATTGTCCTTGAATGTGACTCGTATGCAAGTTCTAAAATATTATTATTTAGTTAAATGTGCATTAGAACTTGTTTGTGATTAATATATGTGCATTGTATTAGGGTTTAATTAGTCATTACTATAATATATCGAATGCGTGCATGTTTGCATTATCATATAGTGTTGAGTCAAGGTCACTTCTCATAGCCTTCTCATATATTAGATTTGGTATCATAGCTCTAGATTTAAGGCTTCATGCATACAATGCAATGGTAAGGTCTATAAGAATTTCATGGCAGATCCCCGTAACTCGAATGCCCACGAGACTAGCTCTAATACGAAGTTGGTGAGCACTGAATTTCAAGAACTCCTATTAGTTCAGATTGATCACACTGACACTCGATTAGGCAGTCTTTGCACCAAGTTAGGAACCAAACCCATTAGAATTGGCGAGTTTGACGCTCATGGAAGTTCAGGTCAAGCCACCTCCTATAGGAGAAAAATTGTCAGACCCCTTCCTGAGTAGTTGGTGAGACTTGTGGTTTTGATGATCTCAGAGATCATTCCTTTTGTCATTTTATGATCCTTAGCCTGTTTATGATGCACCACAGAGAGCTCCTTAAGGTAACTCAGTATTATCAGGTAGACCATCTTCGTCCCCAACCTTTCTTACCCAGGGATCGTGTTGACCTCCAACATGATTTGATTATGATAAGAATGAGTACTACATTGATTATTAGTAGCCTCATATATGTCAACATATCGAGGACGACGTCAAGTATATAGTAGGAAATGATGTGCCATCTTTGATGGCTAGCTCAACCTAGCATTCAATAACTTGCTTTTAGATATAAATAATTATTGTGACTGGTAGGGGATGTTGGATGAGCGTCGAGTTACATTTGCGAAGATGGAGCGTCATATTCAAGCTAAGATCTATTGGACTGATCTTAAGAGGATGATAAAGAGCGAAGGTCTTCGACATATCTCTCGATGGGCAGACATGAAGCAGAAGTTGAATGAGAAATATTTCCTGGTATCCTACATAAGTTATCTCCTTGATCAGTTATGTCCAATGTCTTCAGTTAGGTCTCTCATCATAGTGTTTTTGCACATCATATATCAAATTATGTATTTTATCAGGATTTCCCCACATATGCAACTGTTCTTTTGTTCTCACTTGATGCTAACCACATACTTCAGCATGTGGGCTCGACCTTGGCTCAACTAGTATGAAGGATATCTCAGAAGAGATGGATGCCCTTGCTCATAATCAAGCTTAAAAGTTAGTTACCTTACCCTGGAAAATAAAGATATTTGTTGTAGATGTGTCTTCACCCACAAATATCCTATAGATGGGTGTCTGGCAGATTCCAAGGCTCTCCGTGTATCTCATGGAATCACTTGGCCTTGTGGAGTTTATTATGATGCTACTTTTGCACTTGTAACCAAGCTCACTTCCCAACTGCTTCACTCTGATACGACTTCACTCTGATACGACATCACTCTAATACGGCTTCCTTCCAGTGGCCCCAGTACCAATTGGATGCTAAAATATTTTTCTTTATGGTGCCCTAAATGAATAGATGACATGAGCCAGCTTGAGGGGGTGGAGGAATGATGTACGAGATATTGGTAATTCTTTTAAAAAAACCTCTCGAGCATGCCCCGCCTAGGAAGCCGCGGTTCCGTCTCCACAATATACCTCCACCTCCAGTCACGACTCTGGCAAGCCCATACCAATGTGATTCAACGACCACGGTCCTCATCTCTTCCGCATCCAACTGATTAAGTTCCATTGAACATCCCCTGTCACACATCCCGCCTTTCACCCGTCGTCGTCCAGAACTTCTTTGTCCACTGCGACCACCGACAGAAGGGGCGCAGCCCCCGCTTCTAGTAAGGATGTACGCCATCAACAACAAATTGTTCGCACTCCATGTTGTTTCTGCCCGCAAGCCTTTCCACACGTGAAGATCATTTTCCAACGGTTGTTTCCCAACGACAAAAGTTTGTTTTCACCTTCACACTTAGGGAGCCCCCTTTGTTTTCACATTCACACTTAGGGAGCCCCCTCCGTTCTGTAGTGGGAAATAGAACCACATCTCCATATCCATTGTCATCGAGACACGTGCATTGCGCTTCATCGTCGTCGAAGTGGCGGACCTGCGCATAGTTGTTGTCTATGTTGTTAAAGGCGCGCCTAAGGCACAAGGCGCAGAGGTTTGCGCCTTTTTCGCTTTTGGAGAATAAAAGGCGTGCCTAGGTGCAATGTTGTTACAGGGCGCCTAAGGATAAAGTGCGTGATTTAGTTTTTGTGAAACATAATCAAGCGCGGAGACGGATATGACATGAGTGAACACATTGATTCTATTTTTAAGAGATATAAATGATTGTAATGAATGCTTAGTGAGTAGAATAAATGAAAAATCTGATCACGGAGATTAACTGATGTTTGATGTTAATTATTTAAAATAAATGTGATTGTCATGTCTTCGTCAGGCTCGCGTCTGCTCCTTGAACCTAGGTTTGAAGACCCATTTTCCCCTTGGTGCGCCTTGCGCCTTTAAAAACTAAGGTTGTCGTCAAAACCGACAATTCGGTGTCATCTTTATCGACACGGCTATAGGCTGACTGACTTTGGGCTCTCCTTTTCACTGGAGCCAAATTTTGAGAGTGTGTCGTCCGCTTTTCGTTACCTGCGCCTTTTTTCTGCGTGCAAGCATAAGTTGTTGATTCCTCGCAAAAGTAGCCTCATTTTGAGCATTGCACCCGCCTTTTAGCCTCCAGCAGCAACTCCTTTCTTGGAAAGAACCTCTGCCTGGCACTTATTTTCGAGCCCCACACCTACATCAAGCCATAAGTTGTTTCTTTTCCTACTTTTTAGGGCTATCATCATGCCCTCATGAATTTATCCTTAATTGATTAATCAAATTCTTGATTAATTAATTAGCAGTAATCCATTTCTCTTCGACCAAAACACACAAAAAAAATTAATCGATTATTTTATTGGATAATTAATTAAATGATTAATTATATTTTTCCTAGCAATGACATGATTCGGCGACAACGTTGCTCGCTCACAAGTCGATCGCGAAAATCTGCGTCGGCATAATCACTATACTCGACGACCAGATCGTTGCACACAAACATAAATAGCTTCTTGATTCTCTTCCACCCTCTGCTCAACCAACGAGCTCATTGATTGTTCCACTGCAACTCATGCCAACTGTTTTCTCAGTCACCTCCATACAACGCCCTCTGCCTCAATTACCTATTCCGCCGGCCCCTCTGTCGTCATTCCTGTCGGTGGATGCCTCCCAACCGGCATTGCCACTTTCGATCATCGCGACTCACATTCTGTGGGGACACTTGCCTCGCCCCCATCCATTATGCATGACAGTGTCTCCTCAGCTAGTTCCCCCGACAAGTCAGATCTATACAACCCTTTATGACATTTGTGAGCACGATGAGGAATATCACTCAATGCAGTGTCTGCTATAGTGATGCGTTAATAGGCAATGTTTAGGCAGGAAATCAAGGAGCCAGGTAATCAAACAGTGCAAGACTCGTTCAAGCTTGGGGAAAAGCTCGATTTGAAGAAAGTGAGAGGTATTATGGAATTCGTTAGTGCCATTATTAGGCGTCGTTATTATTAGGTGTAGTTATTATTAGATGTCATTTTTTAGAGTTGTTATGAACATTGTGTCTTCTATTTCATTCAGGTCTTTTGGGAATTAATCTGTGTCATGTAATTCCAAATATAGACCAACCTGGGCCATGAATGAAGGCATCCAAGAAGTTATAGGAGAAAGATTCTCCATTCCTTAGCCGTTCTCTTTCTTTTATCTTTGTATGAGATATTAGTAGCTCTCTCCTCTCGAGCACGCTCGACCTATGCAATCGCGGTTCCAGCTCCACAAATTCCTTTCATCTCCGGCCAATACACAATCTTGTTTGTGCTCTCTTGTAGAGAATACTATAGAGGACCCAGCCTCCAGGTGCTAGGAGGGACTTTGTCTCCCGAGTTTATATCTAGTATTTTCAAGCAATACAAATTCTTGTCGGTGTTCTTAGTTCTTGATATAGCGCATCTACTGCATATAAATTGGTCCGAACTGCCCTCATAATTAAGTTTATGTGCCCTAATTTTCCTAATTCCACCATAGCCCTCCTTCAAGACTTATCGCATGCTCGCTACATTCGGATTGCCACTGCCCTTAACGACATTCGCGTAATGGCACATGAGCTTCGTCACTGGATCCTTCCACTTCCATCGATATCAGATACCCCTTCTCTCCCACTTCCCGCCCCCAACTTCATACCACCCATAGCAACCACAGGACCATCTCGCATTTCCCACACATATGGCCCAACCCACTCACCTCCAACTGAGGAGACCTCTCCCTACCTGTCCTTCCAAAGTCGATCTGACACACCTCAATAACCACGACAATGGCCGTGTACGAGTGCGACAATGACGATACTATCTCCTTGGCACGTGTCATGTGCAGACACCTCTTTACCGACCCCAGCAAAATTCTCTGCAACCTTCTATCTCCTCTGACTCCAACACCTCTTGATTCTCCCCTCTCGTCAACTCACTTACCCTTTGATTCACCATCGTCCCGCTCCTATCTGACGTCATTCTAGCCACCATTTGTATCACTGTACCGATCAGCCTACCACACTACTAGCCAGCACGCCTTCGTTGCGCCCCACGCTATTCGCATCATGCCAGCTATTATCTTTTGCTCTGGTACGTTGAGCCCCCAGTGATCCTATCTATTTCTCTTGCCTAGTTCACTCCTTGATCTTTGTTTCCCACCTTTTCTCACCACGCACGCCTACGCTTTCATTTGTCTGTCTATCTTACCCCTTCCCCCGCGAGTACACCCTGCCAATTCAGCTTTTCCCACCCACTCCTTTCAAGCAACCTCAGTCCCACCCATTAATTAAAGTAAGCTTTCCACCTTCACTCTTGCTTCACAGGAACCGTCCACCTAATGTGGCTTCCAAGGAGATCCTCCCGTGTGGATGTTGCCTTATTGTATAGTTTCTCAGTGCCCAGTCATTCTTTTTTCTGACCAGTCTCTTTTGATGTCGTTTTGCTCGTTTTTGCTCTAATCGGGGCCCTGTCCCACCGGCGAGCACCCACCATTATGGCAATCTTCCAGTCCATCCCATATCGCTCTACCTTGACGAAAAGAATTTTTGGGGGCACGCCATTACATCACCCATCAGGCAATACCATCACGAGCTCTACATCAATTTCGATCAAATTTACCACAGCTCTGCAGCAACCAGCCTGGCATGGTGCCACTCAGCTTTTGATGTTTCACCGGAACCGCATACCAGAGGAACCGCCCAAGTCTCGTGAAATGCACATGAGACCCTTACTGACTTGACCTTGGGGACAAGGTCGCTTTTCAGGATGGGTGCATTTATACGTATATGTTGGGTGAGCAAAGGCACAGTGCCCGTTATGGATTATCTCATATTTGCAATTAATTATGTACTTGTTTGTATGTATTTTGTCCTGTAGTGGTGGGCTCCATCTATATATGAATACCTTAGGCTACGAGTCTGGGAATCTTTGAAAATAAATCTTGTTTTGAGCTCAGTTGGAGATCAGAGTATTTTGGAGGACTTGGCCTATAGGTGCTAGGAGCGAGTTTGTCTCCTGAGTTTGTATCAAGTATTTTCATTCAATACAAGCTCTTGTTCATGTTCTTAGTTCTTGATATTGTGCAACTAGTGCATATCGGTGTTCCTTTAAGTTGATTATGCCGACAAATATATGCAAAAAAATATTAAAAGGTACATCGTGATTGATAGGCGCACACCATCATACTCATAGTGTGTAGTGGGACCGTATGAGGCTCAAATGGGTGTCGACAATGCATGAAAAATTATTAGATGTGAGTTTGTGTCCCATAACAGGGATACATCCGAGCAATTATGTTATTAGGAACTCAAATTTCTAGATTGTGCCAAGTAACTCGTGTAACCAAGAATAAGAAGAGAGTGAAAATGAGTTATCTCAACTTTAGATAAGAATTCAAAATCTAGAAACCTCTAGTAATCTCATCCTACCCCTCCATCAACTTGTGGAGTTCGCATCGGCCATCGGGGTAGAGGTTGCAGCAGTCGGCCACATCTCAGTGTACCTACTATTGCAGGGATGGAGATCTTGAGGCAACCTACTATCATAAGCATGGTATGCCTCCTCCACCTCGTGCCTCTATTGTTGTTGATACGTTTTCTACCACTCGCGCCGGCATTGATGTCATGTGCATCCAACTCCAGCATCTCCAAGAATTACTCAATCGTCTGTCTGGCTCAGTTGCTTCTATCTCCAATGAACGTATCTCCTGTCTCTCTCATAGTCTAAATTGGATTGTAGACTCATGTGTCACCCACCATATCACTCCGCAGAAACCACCTCAGTACTTGGACTCTTCGCATCCCAAGTTTATCATAGTGGCTAATGGTGACACCGCCCTAGTCTCTGGTTCCGCTAATATGCCTCTCAGTTCCTATCTCTCTTCGCTCGGTTCCATGTCTCAGACTCTCCTTTCAATCTTCTTTATGTTAGTCGTCTTACTCAGGACCTTGACTGTTCTGTAACATCCACGACATCTTTTTTGTTGTGCAGGATCGACAGACACAAAATATCATTGATAAAGGACGACTGTCCAATGGGCTCTACCTTCTGGACGTTTCACACACAGTTCTCTCATATGTCACCTCGGTTGATTGACACCGACGTCTTGGGCATGCTCCTCTTCTAATTCTAAAGAAGGCTCTTCTTGATCTACATCTTCATGAGTTTACCTGCGAATCATGTATCTTTGGTAAATAATCACATTTTCTTTTCCTTCTCATTGTACTCGATGCTCCTTTTAATTTAGTTCATTCTAATGTTTGGGGACAGTATAAAATTGCTAGTATTTTTGTTTATCGTTATTTCCTTACTTTTATTGATGATTATTCTGGCATAACTTGATTATACTTACTGCATGATCGATCGGATCTAACTCGTGTGTTTTGTGTCTTTATTAATAAGACTCGTACACAATTTTTCAGATCAATTAAAACTATTCGAACAGACAATACGCGGGAATATACCAGTTATACATTTGGCAATCTCAGTACTGAGCTTGGGATCATCCACCACACCTCATGTGCTTATACCCTTCCATAAAATAGTGCGGATGAGCGTAAGAATTGTCACCTTCTTGATGTCGCTCGTTTAGTTATGTTTCAAATGCAGGTTCCCAAGTCTTAGTGGCACTTTACGGTGTCTACGGCATGATATCTCATTAATCGTCTGCCCTCCTTCATTCTCAACTATGCAACTTCGTTTAGTCTTCTATTTCCCTCCACACCTCCATTTTTCATCTCATCTCGAGACTTTGGTTGTACCTGTTATGTTCATAATCTTGGTCCTTCCACTGACAAGCTTGCTCCACATGCTACAAAATATATGTTTGTCGGTTATTCCTGCACTCAAAAAAGGTATGTATGCTACTCTCAAGGAGTTCGCAAGGTTGTCGTTTCTGCATATGTGACCTTCCGGGAAGACCAACCTTTTTACTCTCTCCATCCAGCTCCTCTTGCACCCCCGTTATTACCACGTCCTATTGTGCATGTTACATCTCATCTTCCTCCACTCCTTCGAACCTCGCTTTTTGTACCATCCAAACTACCTCTTCTGTGTGTATACACTCGTCGTCCTCCTCGCTCTGATGCCCTACAACAGTCGCCCGTTACTAGTGATATCTCTCGGCCTGAAGATTCGACACCCGTATCCACGGTTCATCCCTTGGCTAATTATGTATCCTTGCATTGTCTTTTCCTAACACTTATCAAATTCACAACTTCTTTATTCTCCACCTTTATACCTAACTCTTTACAGGAGGCTTTAAAATATCTGGGGTGGTGTGCGACCATGGATGAGAAAATGACTGCTCTTTGGGCTAATCAGACGTGAGATCTTGTCACTCTTCCTCCAGGACAGACTTGTGTGGGATGTAAGTGAGTCTTTACGATCAAACATGCTCCAGAAGGGACAGTTGAATGTCTAAAGGCTCGTCATATGGCTTGGGGGTTAACTCAACAACAAAACCTCGATTATGATGAGACCATCTCTCACCAGTCGTCAAGTTAAATATTGTCGGTGTTTTGATCTCCTTAGTTGTTCATTGATAATGGCTCTTACATCAGTTGGATGTCAAGAATGGAAGACCACAGGAATTCTCTTGTTTGTCACCTCAATAAATCTATTTATGATCTCAAACAGTCTTCTCGTGCATGGTCTGACATACTCAGTAAGGTTGTCTGTGAAGCTTGACTGACTTCTCTCTCTTTAATCATCATCGACCGACAGCCACAATGATTTTCTTAGTCTATGTCGATGATATTCTGATTATAGGTGATGATTCAAAAGGAATACAATTGATCAAGCAGCACTTGAATTCAGTCTTTTAAACTAAAAAATTGGGAAATCTTCGGTACTTCCTTAGCCTTGAGATAGCGAGACGTCATGATGGTCCTGTCTTATCTCAACGAAACTATTGTTTTGACCTTCTTCATGATGTTGGTTATTTTGGATGCAATTCTGCTGATACTCTTATGGATGTCAACTACAAGCTCTGCACTCATGACTCCGACTTCGATCTACTTCTTCAAAACCCAGATATTAACGTCGTCTTGTAGGAAAGCTGATTTATCTTACAGTTACAAGGCCTAATAGCTCATTTGTTATTGGAGTTGTCAGTCGATTCATACATTCTCCACGGATCTCTCACCTCCAGGAAGTCGAGCGCATCCTCAGATATTTGAAGATTGTTGGACAAGGGCTTTTATACAAACTCTCTTCTTTTTCTCTATCTCTGATTGTCTATTTTGATGCCGAGTATGCTGGCTCCCAGGATGATCGACATTTCACAAGCGGATTCTGTACTTACTTCAAAGGGCACATTATTACTTGGTGCAATAAGAAGTAATTTGTGATTGCTCACTCATCTGTTGAAGCCGAGTATCGTTCAATGGTGATTTTTGTGTCTGAGCTTACATGGCTAGAAAGTTCCTTAGAAGATTTGGGAGTCAAATTTTCCTCACCGATCACTCTATTTTGTGAAAATCAAATTGCGATGCACATTGCCAAGAATCTCATATTCCATGAACGAACCAAACACATTGAAGTCTATTGTTATTTTATTCGAGAGAAAGTTCAATTGAAAAAGTTGGAATTAAAACAAGTTCTTGTTGCTGGGCATGTTGCTGATATTCTCACCAAGATCTTACCACGTTCGTTATACTATCAACTATTTTACAAGTTGAGTGCTTACGATCTATGCTTTAGCATGTGGGGGAGTGTTGAAAGAAATATGTTTAAATGCCCGTAATTAGGCTCATCTAGAGCCCACTTCCTCTTTAAGATTTAGTCTCACATCTTAGATTGGGATTTCATCTCCTCTCTCTCTTCTTAAATAAGTGTACAAATACTTGTATGCAAATGCTACAATTGAGAAATTAATAAAATCATAATTTATTTCCCTTTTTCCATGTATTTCCACAATATTCATCATTTGTAACACATTGTTCTTTGTCGACATTATTAGGGATACTATGGCTGACGTTTTATGTTGTTTTTTGGAATTTAATAGTTTTAGCTACTTTCTTTTATTTTTTGTGACCTGCATTAGTGAGGTAGGCATCTGAGCATTGCGCTTTACGCTTAATCTACAAGACCCCTTTGCGCCTCAGTACGTCTTGCGCCTTTAATAACATAGCGTCTAATTCATAGTGAGTAGATCTTGTCATTGTGAAAAATCTTAATTCTCGAGTTGTAGGAGGGACTTATGTCATTTTAAAGCTAGCGTTATTTTAGGATATCCCGAGCAATTGTGAAAATTGCGTTCATGATATTCCTAGTATACTAGATGTAATCATGTATACGGTCATACTCAATTTTGATGGCATTGTTTAACCAATCAGAAAATGTTATTCAAACAGTTCCATTTTCCTCAATGTCTTAAGGTACTTCGGTATGGAAGCTATACTTAAGTTGTGAAATGTTATGTACAAGTCATTTTTTATCTTTGTACATATACACCCCGTGTCAGGGTAGTTGTCTTTTTCCTTCTTTTTAGGTTTCCCCTTACTCAAGTATATGCATGAGTAAGGGACTAGCATTATCATTATTATTGAATACATTCTCTTTTCCTCTCCACTTGGTTTCAGAGGTGAGAAAAAAACCCCGTGCCCTAGCCTTCCCCGAACCCGTCGTCGCTCGGATCGCTTTCGCCGTCCCGTCGCGCTTCTTCTGCACACGACCACAGCTCTATGGTTGCGCTTCTTCCTCATCGTGATGTCGGGCGGCACTCTTGCCGGCTGCTGAGAGGAATGTCGTCGCCGTTCTTCCATGAAGCAGCCCGCCTCTCCCTCTTCTTCATGAAAAACGAGTTTTTCGCAGCCCTCTTGGCGCCGATCAGTGCCGTCTGTGCCGCTATAGTGCCGCTGTCCCAGGCCGCTGCCGGTGCTGCTACCCCGGGCCACTACCCCAGGCCGCTGTCCTGCTCATGTGCCGCTGCCAGTGCGTCGATCTGTTGATCTTCATGACAGAATAAGGTGATGTTAATCTGTTGTGCTGCTTCTTGTGTTGGTATGGGTGAACCCGATTCATCTGTTTCTTCTCTGGGCGTGATCCAGCCACCGATGGTTGAGCCTCAGCGGCCCCATGGCCACTCTAGCTCCTTGAAGATTACCACGGTTCCTCTGGATGACACGAATTACCTGGAATGGTCTCGTGCTGCTCAACATGTCATCCGTAGTCAACAGATGTTTGGCTATATCGATGGGTCAATTACGGAGACTCCAGTGTCTGATCCCTCCTGGAAGCGTTGGGATTCTGACAACTCTCTGGTTGTGTCTTGGCTTCTGCATTCGAAGTCGTCCAAGGTCTATCGGAGCTATATGTTGATGGATTTTGTGTTCGAGATATTGACTTGTGCTCGTGAAACATACTGTCAAATTGGTAGTTCCACCCAGATTTACGAGCTCACTCGTCGCATTTTGGAGTTGCGTCAAGAGTCGATGACTGTCCCATCATTCTTCTCGGAATTTGAGCGCTTGTATCAACAACTGGACTACTTTGCACATTTCACTCCAACGTGTACAGTGGATGTCGTCATGTTAAAGCAACGGGAGGACCGCTTCCGTCTTCATGTCTTCTTAATGGGGTTGAATATAGAATTTGATGTGGTTCGGACACATGTTCTCCACTGTTCTCCTCTTCTCTCCCTTCGGGAGGCGTTCAGCATGATTCTGGGTGATGAAGACCGCCACAAGTCTCTCAGTGTTACGACTTCTCCTGATCGTTCTGCCTTAACGAGTGTTGGTCGTGGCCTCATCCCTACTCCTGCATCTTCAGTTCCTATCTGCGATTACTATGGTCGACGGGGACACTCTCGGGAAGCGTGCTTCAAACTTCATCCGCATCTGGCACCTCCTGGTCGCGGTCGTGGTCGGGGCCGTGGACTTGGCCGTGGGGGCCATAGGCACAGTGGCTACCATTCTTATGACGATGCTTACACTACTGATGTCTATGATGAGTCTCAGTCTTCGGCTTCCTCCTCTCTTACTGATCATGAGTTGGATGTCTTTCGCCGCTTGCTTCACTCTCAGTCTGATCCGGTCACTGGAAACTCTACTTCTCTTGCCACTGTTGGTATGCCTAGTGCTCATGCGGCAACAACCTCACCTTCTGAATGGATGCTCGACTCCGGTGCTACCCACCACATGACTAGGTCCTCCTCAGGTTTTCTCTCTTATACTCCTTTGTCTGGTAAGGAGAAAGTTATGTTTGCTAACGGATCGTGGTCCTTTATTCCGGGCAAGGGCAACATTTCTTGTTCTCCGTCCATATCTCTTACCTATGTTCTTCAAGTTCCCTCTTTTCCACGCAATTTACTTTCCATTAGTAATCTTACGAAATCTCTTAAATGCTACATAACATTCTTTCCTGATTCTTGTATTTTTCAAAAACTGGGTACAAAGCGGAACATTGGCAGTGGTACGTGCAGTGGCGGCTTGTACTACCTGGACTCTCCTCCCTGTTCTCAGTCCCTTTCCACTTTTATTATTACTGCAGAGGATGTTCACCGTTGGCATCTGTGTTTGGGACACCTATCCTCCGTCTACCTGCAAAAAATATTTCCTGTTTTTTACCACTTTTTCAGATATTTTCTTGTGATATTTGTGATCGATCTAAACATGTGCGACAGACCTCGTCACATCTTTCTTTTCCTAGTAGATCTCCTTTTGATGTTATACATTCTGATGTTTGGGTGTCGTCCCCCGTAGTATCGTTGACTAGTTTTCGCTGGTTTGTCATCTCTATTGATTGTTTCTTGCGTACTACATGGGTTTATCTATTAAAAAAGAAAAGTGACATTTTTTCGTGTTTTCAAGTCTTTCATAGCATGGTAAAAAATCAATTTAATGTCATTATTCGTGTTCTTCGAAGTGATAATGTAGGGGAGTATGACGATCGTGGTTCCTTTGGCGCTTACCTCACCTCTCACTGTATCATCCACCAGAAAACTAGTGCTTACACATCTACTCAGAACGGAGTGGCCGAACGGAAAAATCGGCATCTCCTCGAGGTTGCTCGTTGTCTCCTCTTGACGATGCATCTTCCTAAACCATATTGGGGTGATGCGGTGCTTACTGCTGCACATCTTATCAACCGTCTTCCTTCTCGTGTTCTCTCCTTTACTACTCCTCTAGCCGTCTCTCTACCTCTGGCGTGATTCATACTTCTCATTTGTCACCCCATGTCTTTGGGTATGTCTGTTACGTGCATGTGCATCAACCTCAACGTGACAAACTTGACCATCGGGCTCAACGTTGGGTCTTCCTTGGCTATTCCTCCACGACCAAAGGGTATCATTGTTATCATCCCCCCTCCCGCCAAATGTTCTATACCATGGATATTACCTTCCGTGAGCAGGAGTCCTACTTTCCGTCCTCGACTCATGTTCTTTGTCAGGGGGCAGAGTACTACTACGGATGATGTTACTATTGTCCCTCTGCCTCTTCTTCCATCCTCTTCCTCCATTCCTTCACCTCCTTCCACTCCGGTACCCAAAGCTCCTCCTATCCCGATACCGGACTCCTCTACTATGATCTCTCCTTTTCCTCATGTATATCACCGTCGTTCAGGTACACAGGTCACCGCCGCTCCACCTCTACCAGTGCCGACTTCAGACTCAGATTCTGATGATGTCGACCTGCATATGTCTCTTGCCTTGCTGAAAAAGGGTAAAGTTACTTCCACGCAACATATGAGTTCTAATCATGTGGTTTATAGTCATCTTACTCTGATTCATCAAACTTTTGTCTCATCTATTTCTCTAGTTGTTATTCCTAAGACATGGCAGGAAGCATTAGCAATACCGACTTGGACACAGGCTATGCGTGATGAGATGTCCGCCTTGGACAAAAATCATATGTGGGATATCACCGCTCTCCCTTCAAGAAAGAAAGCTATAGGTTCCCGATGGGTTCTCTGTTAAGCAGAACCAAGATGGCAAGATAGAACGGTACAAAGTGCGTCTTGTCGCTCAAGGATACACCCAGACTCAAGGAGTTGATTATCAGGAGACTTCTGCTCCTAGAGTAAAAATGGACTCTATTCGGGTTCTGTTATCATGTGCAGCTTGTCTGGACTGGGAACTTCATCAACTGGACGTGAAAAATGCATTTATCCACGGTGAGCTTGAGGAGGAGGTGTACATGAAACTCCCTCCTGGTTTTGTGAAGAAAGGAACTGAAGTGTTTGCCTGCCGCCTAAGGAAATTCTTATATGGCCTGAAGCAATCTTCAAGGGCCTGGTTTGGAAGATTTCTCACAGCAATGCTCAAGTTTGGGTACAAGCAAGCCCAATCGGATCATACCATGTTCATCCGGAGACATGAACAGCGTGTTGTGGTTCTCATTGTCTACGTGGATGACATCGTGATTACTGGAAATGATACAGAGGAGATTGTCAACCTCAAGACCCTCCTATCGGCTGAATTTGAAGTGAAGGACTTGGGAAGATTACGGTACTTCTTGGGCATCGAAGTGGTTAGATCGGAGCGGGGTATCTTTATATCCCAACGGAAGTACATATTAGATCTCCTAAAGGAAACTAGTATGCTTGGTTGTGTTCCTGCGAACACCCCTATGGAGGAAAATCACAGGATTGATGAAGATGGTGATGGTGATCATGCAGATGTATCACGTTACCAAAGATTGGTCGGAAAACTTATATACTTATCTCATACACGTCCCGACATTACGTATGCAGTTGGTATTCTTAGCAGATATATGCATTCTCCTAGAATCAGACATCAAGAAGCGGTGTATCGTCTACTGCGGTATTTAAAGAAAGCTCCTGGTCGCGGCCTCCTATTCTCTAGGAACAACAACTTGGAGATTGAGGTTTTTACTGACGCTGATTGGGCTGGTTGCCAGGATGACAGAAAGTCTACAATAGGATACTGCTCCTATGTTGGTGGTAACCTCGTAACGTGGCGGAGCAAGAAGCAGAATGTGGTGGTCAGGTCAAGTGCAGAGGAAGAATATCGTGTCATGGCCCAAGGCTTATGTGAGGGATTATGGTTGCGTACCATGTTACAGGATTTAGGTTTCCATGTGACAGCCCCCTTTTCCTTATTCTGTGACAATAACGCTGCAATTAGTATTGCTCATAACCCGTTCCAGCATGACAGGACAAAGCATGTCGAAGTGGATCGGCACTTTATTAAGGATCACTTGGATAAGAAAACTGTTGTTACTTCATTTGTTCACTCCAGGGATCAGTTGGCCGATGTGTTCACCAAAAAGCTTGGGGTGTGATGTGTTTACCGACGATATCCAAAAAATTGGGATGAGTGATATCTTCCGTCCGACTTGAGGGGGAGAGTTGTGAAATGTTATGTACAAGTCGCTTTTTATCTTTGTATATGTACACCCCTTGTCGGGGTAGTTATGTCTTTTTCCTTGTTTTTAGATTTCCCTTTACTCAAGTATATGTATGAGTAAGGGACTAGCATTATCATTACTATTGAATACATCCTCTTCTCCTCTCCATTAAAATTTCAAAATCAACATTCCGCATACTAGAATTAAATTTTATATAAATAACAATTAAGTACAAATGTCTGCATACACTCGGGCACATCTGTTCGTGTAGGGACAACAATTTGAAGCAAGACTACTTTATTTCGCCAAACTGGATTCTCCTCAAGAAACTTCTCAAATGCCAAAAGCTTTTGAGGAATCCCTTTAATCGTGTCAAGCCGATCAACTCCTAGCATTACCTAAAGTATCAAAAAAAGAAGGTTATCAACTGTGACATACAAAAGAAAGTGAAATTTCTGAAACATATAAAAAATATCTCACTATTGAAAGCACTTGGAAACTAAAATAAAAGTGGCTTTTCTTTACTAAACAGGAACACCAATTAAAAGAAGTAACACAGTTTATAAGATTAGAAAGTGCAAAAAAATCAAGTTATATTTTCATATAAACCCAGTGCATTCCACTATGAACTCATCAGAATATGGCTTATATAGGCTTTGTTTGCTTCGGCGTTTCGTCGCCTCTGTTTGGAGCAAACGCCGCCGGACGGCGGGTAAAAAAACGGCCGCCGCCGGTGTTTGCTCCGTTTGCACTCGCAGCAAGGAGGAAACGGCTCCGATCTGCTTCGTTTCGACCCCCACCTCTCCCCCTCCGGTCCCAAAGTGGCGTTTTGACCCACCGGATGCACCCGCCACCGCCGAACCAAATATAGCAATAGTTTCCCTTTTCATTAAAAGCTGAAATTCTTAGCATGCGTGTGCTTCTTATTCCAATTGATGTGAGTTCAATTACAGTTAATCTGGATGGGAGTCCGAACATAACGATTGGAAGACTTTCATGTTCTCAGTTCAAGAAATATGTTGTATATCAAAGGACCTGAAACTTATGATCTCTCTTTGAACCACCACTAGATATTGCTTGAGGATAGAATCTCTTTTCTCGAAAGCTCCTTCAACTTGTGATGCATTACTTGCGAACCTGTATGTATTTCAACATCTACACCTAACTCCCGAGCCAACCTCATCTTGGGGCTCAATGCTTCGTATTCCGCTAACCTTCCAGAATGATTTGGCTTCTCCGGAATAGTTCTCAAAGGATGATCAATGACAAGTTGTATCGAACAGCCCTGGAAATGAGAACAAAGTCTCCATGTTGATATGATCAAATCTAGGGCTAGCTTTTCAAGGATAGTATATTTAATATCCACATCTTTCAATATCTTGCTCACATAATGAATGATGAATCGGAAAATGTTTCTTCCCTTCCTCCCAAACCAACACAGCGCTTACGGCTTCGGGGACAACTCAAAGATACACCAATAGATCCTCCCATTCCCGAGGACTCTATAGGAGTGGAGTGGAAGATAATTGTTTTTAGTTTTTTGAAGGTCTTATCACAATCTTCAGTCCATTTGAATTTGGATGCTCCTTTGAGAGTTTTAAAGAACGACACAAACTAATCACTTGAAAGTGAGATAAAACAAGTAGTCATGTGATCCTCGCCGTTAGTTGTTGTACTTCTTTCGAAGTTTGAGGAGATGACATGTTCAAAATAGCTTTTATTTAAGTGTTTGGGTTAGACTCAAGATCATGAGGTGTTAACAAATTATCCAGGAATTTCCCCTCACTAGCACCAAAAACGCACTTCGCTGGATTGAGCCACATTTTGTACTTTTTCAAAGTTGAAATTGTCTCGACGAAATCGCAGAAATATTCTTAGTGTTTTCGGCTCTTAATGAGTAGTCATCCGCATGCACCTCCAAATTACGCCCCTTCTGGTTTTTTAAAACACAATTCATCATGTGCTGACAGGCAGCACATGCGCTCATGAAGTCAAAGGGATTGACCTGATAGCAATAATATTTGTCATTCATGATAAATGAAGTGTAAGGAATATCGGGGATGTGCATCCGAATCTAGTAATATCCCGAGAAAGTATCTAAGAATTTCATCACAGGAAATCACAAAGCTGAATCAATTAGGGAATTTATCTGAGACAAGGGAAAATAATCCATGGGGTGGGCTTTGTTAAGTTTGGTGAAATCTACACACATATACCACTTACGGTTAGACTTTTTCACCCTTAAAATGTTTGAAACCCGCTCGAGGTATTGAATTTCCATAACAAAGTTTGTCTTAAGGAGTTTTACAACCTTTTTCGTTGGTGATGGAAGTTTTTCCCACGTTGTGGCATGGGTGGGATGAACTCAGAGTGGTTCATCGGAGCACGGTGGGATAACCACAAGGAGATTGGGTGTGAGAGGAGTTCTCCCTCTATTGTTGCTGCACTAGTTTGGCAACAGAGGAGACGAAACCAGGATTGGTTGTCTCCCGCCTCAATAAAATGGTTTGTCATGTTGCTCAAGTCTCTGTAAAAACTAGGTGGTTTCTGTCTAACTTCAAAATTGAAGAACCTCTTATGAATCCCACGCATTATAGCAAACTGATACATAGTTGGATTGTCGGGGAGCCCGAGGATCTTCTCTTGGAACCGGTCGACATAGTGGTTGAGGGCCTCAGACGCCCTCAGTTTGATCTGAAAGAGTGCTTGAAGGGCGCTCTTCCGCTACTTCGAGGTAGCAAACCGCAAAAGAAATTCTCTCCCGGGCTCTTGAAAAGAGTTGATGGACCGGGAGGGTAACTTGTAGAACCAATATTTGGCCTTCTCATCAAAGGTCATAGCCAGCAGCTTGCAGCAGATACCATCAGAAAGGTTCGCAAAGAGATTGCAAACTTGAAAGCCTACAAATGATGAACGGAATCTTCTCTCCCGATAATCCAAGTGAGATGGGGTTCTCTAAATCTGACTGGGACAGTTTCCCAGGATATAGCATCTGAGACGGGACAAGGCTCCTCCACCGCAAGGTCAGCGATTCCTTCAAAATCCAGTGATCGTGAAGGCCTAGGAATCGCAGCCACCATGTAGAATTCATGCCTAGTATGGGTGAGTCCTTCATCATTTTGCAGCCTGGGCATGGTATGGATTATACGTGGGCAGACATCAGGAGTCTCCACACCCCTGGTGAGAGACTCGACTTGTTCAGAAAGCTGAGAAACTGCAGACGGTAATAGGTTGAATCCGCCACTACTAATTGTCCCTTCAGGATTGTCACGGGAACCCTCAGGTGACTTCCCTGCTACATCTCTTCCAGCCATTGTAACATAGTTGATCGCCAACCACCCAAGATTTGAAGGTCGTGTGTTTGTCTTGTTAGGGCAAAAAATATCTCAATTCCACACCAGGAGATTATGAGATAGGTGAGGAACTACAAATGGAAGAAGACTCCAGGTTACGAAAGCATAGATGAGAGAAGGGTGTCAAGAACGGCAAGGCCAGGTGTCACACAACACAAACATTTAGTCATGCGTGATTTTATTAATTGAATCTGCAATTACAGAGTTTGCATTAGAAAATATTATAATAAAATGAAGTGTGTTCGTGTTGTGGAGGGAAAAAACTGAGCTTGACAGAAACTGCAGACAATTTGGCGGGGTTTTTGATGCCCTTCATAGTACTATTTACCATTATTTATATCAGTAGGGGGATGCCCAAGTATGAAAGCTCAAGAGAAAACTACTCGGTATTTGAGAAAAGGGCAGACAATAGAATAAGAGCTACATAAGGCAAAAGCAATCGTAACAAATAGGAGGCCGCGTGAATATTAGGTTGGTACTCGCGCGAGCTGCGGTGAGAGATCAAGTGCACGCGAACTCCTGAGGCAAGTTTTCCCATACTGAAGGAGTTTTCAGACGGATTCTACCTTAGAGCGGGAGATGGTCGCGGAATTTCAGGTAAACATATAGTATTTTTTTTGACATGTTGTGTATAGGACTTTGTACACAACCGAGAGTATCTATAAACAACATATATTTATTTATTTATTTACCTGATTTTATGGTTGGCCTATGTATTAAAAAAATCATGTGTTCCATTAGCTAAAAGATTAAAATCAAAGGGCTAGGATTTATTTGATGGTCTTATTTTTGGATCATGATCACCCGAAGTTTCTCTTTTTAATATAATATAGAAAATAGTACTACTCGGAATTTAAAGTAGGAAAGATATATAGTGCATAAATTGGACAAACTCCTTTTGATTGAGTGGTAAGAATAATGACAAAAGAACATCTAAGAGAATGATAATTTTCAAACCTTACGACCAGCAAATCTATGAGACAACTCATTGATGTCCTCTTTAACTGCTGAGAGCTCAAGAGCTCGTTGAAACCGGTCAGAATCTATCCCAATAGGAAACTATCGATATTTCCAAAAGTGATGCGTGAAAAAAAATGGTATTAATTAAACTCTTAAATAAACTAAGAAACTATAAATGGCTGAAGTGATTCAATGAAAGGAAATGCTTACGAAATAAAAAAAATGCTAAATTAGTGAGTCAGATTATACCGCAGAAACTCGTGTCAGCTTTCCCTGGTCTTCCACTCCTTCTGGAGTACCCTCAAGTCCAAGAATTCGAGTGCAAGCACTTACAAAGTGTCTTGCGTAGTCATATGTGTGAAATTTAAATGATACAATAACACTCAAGTCTTTATCCCACTATAATGGGGTCGAAATCTAAATGATATGAGAAGGAAAAAAAAAACTAAGATTATAATAATAACAATAATAATAGTTCACAAGAAGGATCATCACCTAAATAATTTCAGTGTAGTATGTGTCATTCTGCAATTCCCACCCACAGAACAGGAAAGTTAAACAAAAACATGCAGCCAAGTAATTGCAGTACTACTACTAAATAGAAAAAGTCCTGTCATCTCAATTTTTTACAGTAATATGGGTCATAAATCCTTAAATCCATTTAACAACTTGGATCCATTAACATAAAAAACTGTTAGGATGAGAGGCAAGAAAATGAATCATGCAATCCTTCTCTAATCTGACAAATATCATATATACGCCTACATCATTCATCATTAATAATAATTATTATTATTGCATGTTATAGATCAATAAGTGTAAAAAACCATCCTTAAAGAGCAAATTAACAGAAATAAGCTCCAGTACCCCACTGATTCAGAGAAAAAGTAGTCTCCACTCCCATCGGCGCCCGATGAAGTTTCCCCACTCTCTGTAGTTTTGCTCGCTCCACCATCACCCCCAATTGTTCCATCCCAGTAGTTTACACAGTTGGCATCGTTGGCTCCATGCCCCGCGGTGGTACCGCCACAATTTGTATCATCTCTATCAATCTCTGCAATCTCCATCGCGAAGCTTCCGCTCCGCCCCCTACTCCGTCGGGCCCACTAGAGTCATTCTATCTGGCAACCATGCCCCGATCGCCGTCGCAGCTCCCATAAAGCCAAGTCTTTCATCCCCCTCGACCATCCACCAGGCACACTCGCCCCGACACCAGCGATGCCCAATATTCTCCCCTCAGTAAATGCCCCTGCCACGCCATCTCCTTGCAATTGTTTATGAAATTTGTGAGCATGTTAATGCCCCGCCGCTCGATTCATCTCCTTTACAGCAACACTCTATCAGGAGTTGTTCTATAGGAAAATCAAATGGCCAAATGACCGGGTCACATAAGTCTTGTTCAAGCTTGACAAGCTCAATTTGAAGGTCGGGTGGATTGCTAGGGGTCCCACGTCGTCAGTTATATGTTAGTGGTTATATTATTATGAGTCTCTAGGTATTGGAGTCAAGTTGCATGAGTTGATTCGTATCAACTCAAGTCGTAGTTACGAGTTATTAAAGTTCAAATACTTTAGTGTTTTACGCATCTCTTTATGTTGAGATTATTTACGCTTATGACATCCTGTAATGTAATAAATAGACCCCTTGGGTCATGTATGAAGATAGAAAATGAATTAATCAAATTATCCTTCTCTTTAAGTTCCACTCTCAAGTTTTCTCCTTTTCCTATTTCTAGGGTTATGGTTGAACAAGACACCCCTTCTTCCTCTCCCCTACTCGCATTCTCCATGGGTTGAGCTCACCTCCACTACAACCACCGACGGCATTACGGACTAGTCCCATAACATTCACTTGCCTAAGAAAGTAGATAGCTAAAAGATTATTTCCGTATTTTGGTTATACTCGCGAGAAGGCAAAATGATACCAATTTATCTAATTCTCTCCCTTCATTTACGTATTCTTTTGGAGAAATTTTTCCTCAAACATTTTGTGACATGCGGGCCAATTTACCAAACTTTTCTTTATCAGTAATGGTATATCCTTGTGAAATGATGATAAGCATATGGTAATGATTTTAGTTAGCTCTTTGTATTCATGGAAGTATAATGTTGTATAACATTTCCTTTGCACACTTGTTTAGTTGTTTGATACACTCGTAAATTCTAATTACTCTTTTAGCCCCCCCCCCCCCCCCCCCCCCCCGTGATGTTACATCCCCTCCCGTCGCTCTGCTTACAAAAACAAACATAGAAGTTCAGCATGGCCCCCACATATACTGGCATACCGCTTCACAGCTCGCAGAGACCACCACTACTTGAGCTACATTCCAAACCAAAAAAAATTTGTGTTGTTACAACATGTCTGGATAGACAAACTTCTCAGCTATGAGTTTACAATGGAATTCAAGATAGACAAGAAGAATCGTGTCACAACAACAGGATCTGAAGCCTCATCCAGTGATATTTGCAATCAATGGGAGGAACAAAATTGTTCTAACAAAAATTGTTTAAGAACCCTTATCTCAGCCCATCCTCCGGATAGATACATCGACAAATCCTCTGCTTTCCCCCATCAACGGGAGACTGCACCAACAGAGGTGCCTCATCCTCTTTGCAACACACTCCTGCATTCCCAATCTCCTCATAGAGTTTCATGTTAAATCTTATGCAGGACAGCGGGGGACTTCTAAACATGTTGCTATCTCACAGCACCAATCTACCGGCATGGTATTCCAGAGAACTTGGAATCATTCGTGGAGACCTTGCTAATTTACCGGCATGTAAAATATGAAATTATATTCCCTTGGGGTTCCTCTAGTCTCTGTGTAGAATCTCATGTAGGATGACATAGTAATGAATTGCAAATTAAGGCAACCAAGATTTGGAGGGGTTGACAACATCTTAGTGGTGGCGGATCGCATGTCCAAATACGGAGTTTTGCTTACAGCGTACCATTCATTCACCACTCGTCAGTGGATGAATCGTCCACCCGAGAATTGGCAAACCCTCTTCAAGCTTCAAAGGACACAATTGCGCAAGTGTGCATCGTATCACCAGTCAAAAAACATGAAAACGGATGAGTAATTTAATTATTCTTAATAGTGCTTGGAGAACTACTTTTGTTTCTTCACTTAAGAGTAGCTTCACTGTTGTCCAAAATGGATCAATTGGGTCAAACACTCGTATATGTTCATTCATATAGAAGCACCATGCCTTTCCATATTGCCTATGGTGATCACCCACATCCATGCCACGACACTTACTTGGGGACTGTCAAGTTAACGAATTTGCTAACCAACTACAGGGTCAAGATGAGATTTTGTGAAAACTAAATTTCATCACCATCGGATGCAACAAGACGTGGCACAACAGGAAAACAAGAGATATCACGCAATGCAATTCAAGACTTGGGACCCCTTTTAGTTAAACTCTAACAATATTGCAAGATTTTGATGGCATATCACGCCTGCCCCGAACTCACGGGCTGCGACTTAGAGTTGTTCACCATCAAAGTGTGCCTATGTGAGGTAACTTACCACTACAAAATTCTATCCAAAGTAATATCCACCCGATCTTTCATGTTTCTCAACTGAAGAGAGTAATGACCGAGCATCCTGTGAAAGGGCAATTTTGAAGGTCTTCATCGCAGACTACGCCTACCTTTATGAACTCGGCACCATCATGGTCTGCCGCAAAAAGCCGCATGGAGAGCCTTTCACTCAAATTGCCCTTTCACAGGATGTTCGGTCATTACTCTCTTCAGTTGAGGAACAAGAAAGACAGGGTGGATATTACTTTGGCCAAAAGTTTGTGGTGGTAAGTTACCTTATAAAAACACGTTTTGATGGTGAACTACCATAATTCATAGCCCGTGAGCTCGGGGTAAGCGTGATATACCAATGAAATCTAGCAATATGGTCAAATGACGCGCAAGGGTGTAATGGGACCCGACGCTCATCCACACCGTGAACTCCGTCTTTGCCCTGCTCAACCTAAAACTTTCCTTGTCTAAAGTGTCTCGCCAAGATTCAAGTTTTGTGTTTACACCCCCGCGCGTCTCATCGACCAAAACGATATCATCCGCAAACAATAAACACCAAGGTATTGCTTGTTGGATATGTCTGGTGAGCTCATCTAAGATAAGGGTAAAGAGATAAGGGCTTAAAGTTGAACCTTGATGTAAGTCAATGGTGATTGGGAATTACTGTGTTAATCCTCCAGATGTCCTCACCCTTGTCACTGAATTTGTATACATATCTTTGATTATGTCAATGTATGATACATTTACACCTTTCTTTTTTAAGATTCTCCATAAGATCTCTTTTAAAATTCTATCATAAGTCTTCTCAAGATTGAAAAACAGCGTATGCAAATCTTGTTTTCATTCACGGTAGTTGTCAATGAGCCTCCTCAACAGATGTATAGCTTTCATGCTCAACCGCATTGGTGTCACGGCCCAGGCCCGGCTCAAAGAGTCTTAATGGGACCCGACTGGTTCAACCGTGAGAGCTGCAGCCCAAGTGACCCAAACGCATTTCTGGCTTGTTTATCAGCGCAGCGCGGTGTTGGCGTTGGGTCTCGAACCCGCGACCCTTGATAAGGAGCCTTAATATCACTCTTCATCACCAACTGAGCTGCACTTTTTGTCACGGCCCAGACCCGGCTCAAGGAGTCTTAATGGGACCCGAGTGGTTCAACCGTGAGGGCTGCAGCCCAAGCGACCCAACGCATTTCTGGCCTGTTTATCAGCGCAGCGCGGTGTTGGCGTTGGGTCTCGAACCTGTAACCCTTGATATTAAGGCTCCTTATCAAGGGTTGCGGGTTCGAGACCCAACGCCAACACCGCGCTGCGCTGATAAACAGGCCAGAAATGCGTTGAAGTCGCTTGAGCTACAGCCCTCACGGTTGAACCACTCGGGTCTCATTAAGACTCCTTGAGTCGGGTCTGGGACGTGACAAAAAAAAAGTTCAATTGGTGATGAGGAGTGATATTAAGGCTCCTAAGCGTTGCGGATTTGAGACCCAACGCCAACACCGCGCTTCACTGATAAACAGGGCATAAATGCATTGCGGTCACTTGGGCTGTAGCCCTCACGGTTGAACCAGTCGGGTCCCATTAAGACTGCTTGAGTCGGGCTTGGGCCGTGACAACTGGCATGAATCCAAATTGATCTTTCGAGATGTTATTCTCTCATCTTACTTTTCTTTTTATTACTCGTTCTCATACTTTCATGGTATGACTCATCAATTTAACTATTCTTTAATTAACAAAATTTTGTATATCTCTTTTGTTCTTATACAAACGTACCAAGATACGTTCTTTTCATTGGTCTGTCATCCTTTTTGACTTCAGTATCTTATTGAAAAAAACATATAAGACACAAAATTCTCTCATTCACTGACAAGTTCATACTTTAATGGTATATCATCTAACTCAAGCGTCTTTCCATTTTTCATTTTCTTTACAGCATCATTTACCTCTAATACTTGAATTTTACGATAAAACGTTATGTTCATATACTACTCCGATTTACTTAATCTTCCAAGTTGAATTCATTGTCTTTTATTTCATTATAAAGTTGATGGAAAAAAAATTTATTGCTCTTTAATATTTATGTCATCCATCAAAACTGTAATTGTTTCATCCTTTATGCATTTTACGTAACTTAAATCTCTTATTTTTCTTTCTCTACCTTGAGCAATTTTATATATGTCACGTTCTCCATCTTTGGTATTTAATCGCTTATAAAAAATTTCATAAACTTGACTTTTTGCTTTACTTACTGCATGTTTAACTTCTTTTTGACGACTTTATATCCGGGTAAGTTTTCATCATCCCTACAGGCGCAGAGTGATTTATAGTTGACCCTCTTTGTCATCACATTGTCTTGTACTTACTCCTTCCACCACCAAGATTCTTTATTTGGGGGCGCACGACCTTTTGATACTTCAAGTACGTTTTTCCTCTTATCTTTAAATGCGATGATATGTTACCGAGTTGCAGCCGGAGGAGCCGGCATGGCAAGTGTACACGCGAAGGCGGCGGGCTCCGGTTGAACAACACGGCTCGGAGGAGGATGTTCGCGGCGTATACGAGCCAGAGGGCGATACTCGCGGCGCGAACGAACCGGACCCGCACCACTCCGGATGATATTTTTATTCTGTTTTTATTTTCAGTATTTTAATTATTGTATTGGACTCCTCACTATAAGAGGGGGTGTGGTTGGACTTACGTGCATCTTTGGATCAATTATCTAAGGAAGGGAGATGATCCCTCTTATCTCTCTCTAACCCTAATACTCTTCTTCCCTCTCCTCCTTTCCCTGCCTCTCCCTTCTCTTCCGCGGCGCCAGCCGCCCATACCACCGTGCGACATTCTTGCCGTCGGGCGATACCGCTATCGCTTCCCCTCCCCCATCGGTAATATTTGGTCCGAGATGACGCTCCGCCCGCCCGCGTGCCGCCGGATCTCGCCCTCTCTCGCCGATGCGCCCACTACCCGTACCCACCTTACTGACGCCCACGACGGAAACCGCGCCCGGATCGACCGCCAGGACGCCCGGATCGACCGCCAGGACGCCCGCCTCGACGCCCTCCAGTCTTCCATTGAAGCCCTTCTCATCGGTCAGGCGCTCCTCCTCGGCCGTCTCGACGTCATCCAGCCCCCGATCTCCACTCTTCCATCCGCCTCAACCTCGGCCGACACGGCATCCATCTTAGGGATGTCACGCCCCTTGCAACCGCCCGTGTCGCCCCCCCCCCCCCCACCGACAACCGGGCGGGCGACACCTCTGTTGGATATTCCCCCCTTTTCTGGTGTAGATCCTTTGGGATGGATCGCGCACGCGGAGCAATTTTTCGATCTCAATCTCACACCGCCGACGGATCGGGTCGGCACGGCCGTGGCCGGCCCCAGCGGCTCTGCTCTCCACTGGGCGCGTTGGCTCCGCCAAGTTCAGCACAACATTTCCTAGCACGAGTTCAAGCAAGAGATGATCACTCGCTACGACCCGCGCTACACCTGCTCTATCATTGAGCGCCTCTGCAGTGCCCGACAAATGTCAGACTTGGACGCTTACATGGATGAGTTCGTTGCACTGGTGACGCAAGTGCCGGACCTCCCACCCGACCACTCTTTGGGATTCTTTCTTCAAGGGCTGCTCCCTACCATCCGCTCCCGCATTCGAACACATCACCATCGCACTGTCTCGGAGGCATTAGAGCTTGCTCGTGCTGTGGAGGCGGACCTTGGCCTTCGCCCAACCCCATCCCAGGGCCACCACACGCCCTGGCCGCCCGTGCCTCGGGATCGCCCCCGCTTCCGGGGGGCGTGCGACCAAGCCGCAGTGACAACCAACACCGTATTTCCAATAATGATTACAACGAACTTTGTTGATATTACCATTGTGATCTAGAAGTGATCAAGCATGTAGCATCACTGCCAACTCAGTATGAGCCTATCAGGGTCGCACATAAGATTGTGGAGAAATTGAGAGATTGGATTTGTACAGTTTACCTTATATGATGAGTTGAAGGAAATTGATAAAGGGCTTAAAATATTCTAAGGCATTTTGTATTGAGTGTGTTAAGCTCACTCAACGTCATGGGGCTGAATGCGTTAAGTGCGTTGATACCAGTCAATGCTTTCGTTGAGTTAAATGTTAATTTGTCGAATGATGGCGTTGAGTGTGTTGAGTTGACTCGTCGATTCGTCGAGTATCAAGTGTTGATTCTTTGACTGTCGCACTTAAGCGTTGAGTGCGTTGAGTCCACTCAACGCCTTCGTCAAGTAAAGGGTTTACTTGGCGAATCTGGCCTTTGGCACAGAGTTCGTCGAGCTGAGTTCGACGGATGAAGTTCGACGAATGTTGGCCTTTATCGCAGAGTTTGTCGAGCTGAGTTCGACGAATGACGTTCGACGTTCTAGCATTTGGCGCAGAGTTCGTCGAGCTGAGTTCGACTAATGACGGCCTATGATCTGGCCTTTGGCGCAGAGTTCGTCGAGCTGAGTTCGACGAATGAGGTTCGACGAATGCTGGCCTTTGGCACAGAGTTCGTCGAGCTGAGTTCGACGAATGACGTTCGACGATCTGGCCTTTGGCGTAGAGTTCGTCGAGCAGAGTACAACGAATGCCCGTACTGAGTCAAATGTTGACTTGCTGAATTCTGGAATGAAAGCTTTGGGTCTGCGGATAGCAACGAGAGCTATTTTATTTATCTCCTGGAGTATAAATAGGAAGTTTTTAGGGTTTTCTAACGGCGGTTCCTTTCTTTCTGAAAAAGCACACGAGCTGATACTGTGCGTGAAGAAGATAACCCTAGAAACCCGACGGAAGCGTTCCGTCTATCCCGTCGCCGATTCTGATCCCGATCCCGGCGAGTGTCGCCGCCGCCTCTCCTACAACAGATCTAGCAGTCTGTGGAGACGCTGAGTGTCCTCTCCCGACCTAGCGCTTGTGTAACAAGTTGTTGTGGGTTCTCCCGATCGTGTGGATTACTGTAGAGGCGCGGATATACTTTCTTCGCTCAAGACTCTAGCCACTGTGTGGCCGGCCCGATTCTTCTGGAGCATCTAGGTTGAGTCCTGACTCAATCCCTCAAAGGTAAATTTTTATTACAGCGTGCTTTACTTCTTGATTCATGAATATTGTCAGATCCGAACTCGTTTGGGTTTTACTTGTTCTTATTTCCGCTGCGTGCACAAGTGTTGTGTCATCCCCAAAAACCCAACAGTGGTATCAGAGGGAGGTTGCCGGCAATATTCATTGTTTCAGAAGTTGCTAAATCCATGACGTGTAGATTTGAAATTTTAGAAGTGTTTTAAATGCCCAAATCTAGTCTTGGATGTTGCCAAGAACGCATGTGATTTCTTTGAAGTTTACTCCTTAACAGTAACCGTCACTTTGTTGGTTTGAGAAATTAAGCATGTGCTAGATTTTGAATCTCACATGAAGTGACGAGTATGTCTACTGTGTAAGTGGAGTTGGTGTTGCTCATGTCTTATGCATGTAAATCTGAAGTTTAAGAAATGTCTTAGATGTTCAGATTTAGCCCAGCTCATCAAGTGTTAATGATTCTTGTGCACATCTGTGATGTATTTGGATTATGCTTGATGTGCACGTTGGTTAAGTGTTGATCATGATTAAAGAGTTAATCAGTTATCTAAAATCCCGTAAGCAATATTTAGTATTCGGATGTCTTCCGATGTATGACACTCTTCCTGCCTCGATCGATGAAGTGTGGGCTTGCCAAAGCAAGGTGCATTAATCTATCTTGGTGTGGGTGCGAGCGGATAATTGTGATATCTCATTGTCGACATCGGGTCTAGCTTAACTGGGTGACCTCAAAGGTTGAGTGCCTAGAGGCATGGGGTTGGCATGCACCATATGATGGATGCGAATAAAGAGTTATTCACCAGCCATACAAGAATTGCATTGTGATGCAATTGGCAAGTGTTGTCTACCTAAATAGCTGCATTGTGAGAGAAAAGTCAAAGCTGACTCATAGTGTTTGTGAAATATGGATCTTGTCCACTAAGAGGGTTACTCACTAAACTCTTCGAATTGATATCGTGGGTTATCAGTTTGATAAAAATAGTGGGAGCTTTTTATTAAAGTCCTAATTAAAAGATAAATTGTATTTTGAAATGTGGTAGTAATTTGTTTTGCTTGTATTCTTGTAGAATTTTCATGGCAAGTGGTTCACGCTCCACCCTATCCCTCAGAGTGATCCTTGAGAAGGAGAAGGTGAGTGGTACAAATTATTTGGACTGGTACAGGAACCTGAAAATTGTTCTCAGGCAAGAGAGCAAGCTCTACATTTTGGAAGAGATATCCCAGGGAAACCAAAGAGTACTATTTCTACCTACCGTCCGAGGGCAAAGTGTTTGTCGCAAGAACTGATGTCTTTCTTGAGAAAGAGTTCTTAAGTAGAAAGACAGTCAGGGTAGAACTTGAAGAAGTTCAGGAACCACAAACAGTGAATGAACCGGAATTGGAACCTGAGTCAGGACTACAAGTAGTTGTAGCTAGAGAACCTGCTCAGGAAACGTAAGTTACACGTAGATCTGGTAGACCAAGATTTGAGCCTGAGAGATATGGATTTCTCGTGTCTCAAATAAGTAATGTGTTGTTTATGGATCATAGTGATGAGTCAGCAACCTATCAGGAGGTTATGTGTGGACCAGACTCCGAGAAGTGGCTTGAGGCCATGAAATCTGAAATGGATTCCATGTATGAAAACCAAGTATGGACTTTGGTGGAACCACCTGAAGGGGTAAAACACATACGGTGCAAGTGGGTTTTCAAGAAGAAGACTAACATGGATGGAAATGTACAGACATTCAAAGGTCGACTGGTGGCAAAGGATTTTAAGCAAATTCATGGTGTTGACTATGATGAGACTTTTCCCCTGTTGTCATGGTTAAGTACATCAAAATTCTGCTTGTTATTGCTGCTTATGATGACTACGTGATCTGGCAGATGGATGTCAAAACGGCTTTCTTTAATGGGAACCTACTCGAGGAATTGTATATGACACAACCTGAGAGTTTTGTATCTCCAGGTGAAGCCACTAAAATATGCAAGCTGCAAAGAGTTCGGTTTTATCAAAAATGAGGATGAACCTTGTGTTTACAAACGGATGAGTGGGAGTATTGTAGTCTTCCTGATATTATATGTAGATGACATACTGTTGATCGGGAATGACAAACAGACCCTGCAAGTTATTAAGAACAACCTAGGGGACTGCTTTCGATGAAGGATTTAGGGGATGCGACTTATATACTCAGTATTAAGATCTATAGAGATAGATCGAAGAAGTTGTTCGGTTTGACCCAAAGTACGTACATTGACAAAATGTTGAAACGGTTCAGCATGTTTGAGTCCAAGAAAAGATTCATGCCCATGTCTCATAGTGTGAGTCTCTCTAAGGACCAGTCTCCTAAGTCTTGTGAAGATAAGGACCGCATGAAGTTGGTTTCATATGTTTCGGCAATTGGATCAATCATGTATGCAATGTTATGTACTACACCCGATGTCTCTTATGATTTGAGCATGACTAGCAGGTATCAGTCTGATCCCGGTGAAGGTCACTGGATAGCCGTCAAGAATATCATCAAATACTTGCAAAGGACTAAGGATATGTTCTTGGTATTCGGCGGAGAGGAAGAGCTCGTTGTAAGGGGTTATACAGATGTTAGCTTCCAAACTGATAGGGACGATTCAAAGTCTCAGTCAGGGTTGTGTTTTGCCTGAATGAAGGTGTTGTTAGTTGGAAGAGTTCCAAATAGGATACAGTTGCTGATTCTACTACTAAGGCCAAGTATATTACCGCAGTAAATGCTGCGAAGGAGGCTGTATGGATTAAGAAATTCATCGGCGAGTTAGATATAGTTCCTAGCATTGTTCGTCCTGTAGATCTCTATTGTGACAACGGTGCAATTGCACTTGCTTCGGAACCTAGATCTCATCAGCGCTCCAAGCACATACTCCAGCGGTTCCATCTAATTCGAGAGATTGTCGATCGACGAGATGTGAGCATATGCAGAGTGTCGACTGAAGAAAACATTGCAGATCCACTTGTAACGCCCCGAAAATTGTTTTCGAGTCGGTCGCGAAAAAAGGGATTTTTGGTGCCTGTATAGGGGTACACGGCCTAGGACACGGGCGTGTCCAAGGCCGTGTCTGGCAGGTGTTTTTGGCCGTTTTCATCCCGAGAAGGACACGACCAGGAACACGGCTGGAAGACACGGGCATGTCATTGGACACGGGCATGTGCCTACCCGTGTCAGTACCCCTGTGCAGTTGGGTCGTGTCGGTTGGCGTGGCGGTTATGCGTGACACGCCCCCGGACAAGGGCGTGTCGAGAGACCCGACACGAGCGTGTCAGGTTGGGCACGGGCGTGTCTGAGCCCGTGTGTCTTTTCTGTGTTTGACGATCGTGCCTGGATCGAGGCACACGGCCTGGGACACGGCTGTGTGTCAAGCCGTGTTCGGCCCAGGTCTGGAGATTTTTGAACGGATCTGAGCCGTTTGTTTTCTTTAATTAAGATCCAACGGCCCAGATGATTTCCTACTCTGTTAAGGTCGGGAATAGGGGAGTTAATCCCTCATTTCTCTCCAAGCCTTTCTCTTTCCAAGGTGTTAGAGAGAAGAGGAAGAAGAAGGAGGTTTTCGGCCGCCGGCGGAGCATCGGAGCACCGTTTCGAAATCTGAGAGCGGATCCGTGGAGGAAAGTTCGTTGCGAAGAGTTCTGTCCGTGTAGTTTTTCCATGGCGCCAAAACGGACTACAAGGGTAACGATTCTCAACTTGAGTATGTGAAGCTCTTTCTTTCTGCATAGGGAATCCCGCTCCCGCGAGTGTGCGGGGAGTGCGTGGTGTTCCTTGGGGTTGATGTGAATAGTCCCCCTTGTGTTGCATATAGAGTCCGGAATCGTAAGTACGAGCATAGGCATTGTGTGTGAAGCCTACTCGGACGTGTACCGTCTGGATCGGTGATGTTGCATTTGTTATGATTTGTCGGAGAAGACACCGTGCTTTGGGTTTTTCGGGTTTTTACACGGTAGATTGCAGCAGGGATCTTTGGAGGTTAGCTTCAAGGCGCACCCGGAAAACTGAGCGGAAACGTGTTCTGCTAACTTGGCGGTCTGGGAACCGGCCTTGATCATAACTGGGTTATGAGATTGTTTGGAAAATTTTGGGATCCGAGAGAAGCTTGGCCCGCGCGTAGGACTTAAAGTGTATATGCGGCGTGAGCAACGAGCAAGTGGAATTGGACCTAGGCTATGTGGAACAGTGCGAGAAATCCGAAAAGGGCACTGGCCGTTGGCATAGTCGGGAGCCTTAGACGGTGGTCAAAAAGGCTAAATGCTCACTTGGTTGCCATCTTTGGGATGGTGGTGAAGATACTGATATGTCAGGATTCACCGTTAATGTGCCCTGAGTGCACGGGGTGTTTGACCGTGCGAGCCTACACCTGTGGCGAAATATATAGTTGCACTTTATTGATTTGTTGGGCTAATGTTATGCAGGGAAAGAGCACCGCCGTCCCGACCTAGGGGCGGGGTCGTTATAATTTGGTCAGCTTTTAGCTGACCGTTGCTTTGTTTGTCACCGTGCGGTGGAATGTGCTTGCAGGTGCTGCGGAGCCGAGTGCCAAATAGCGGGCTGGAGCCCATGTTGTTGTGCTGGCACTAGAAGGTCGTAGAATAGTTGTTTTTTACTTTTATCATGTGTGGCCGGCCTGCAAGCCGATGTATGTAAGACATGTTTTTATTAAGTGAACAATTGTAAGGTCATAAGGTCATGTACCTTTTTCAGTGTATTTGGGTTCATTCCTGTAGTGTGTTGTGGACATTTGTGTGTATTGGATTTAAGATTTGGGTTCTTTCAACATTAAAAGCTTCCGCTAGAATGCTCTGTGTAGAACGAGTAGTCTTAATTGGATGGTTTGTATAATCATTTAGTAACTCTTCCGACTGTCTGTGGTATATGACGTCGGGTTCCAGCTGGACCTTCTGTTATATGTCATGCGACGGATGGGGTGTTACAATTTGGTATCAGACTTCTGGTTACGGTCAGGCTTAATTGAATTCGTGGGCGAATTCTTTTAAGGGGTGGTGAGCACATGTGTGCGTCATCGTTATAACATCAAAAAGAACCCATGAATGTCCACTTAGGAATGAAAAATACACTTGTTTTGTGGAATCTGAGTGTTCCAATGATTGCTTTTAGCAATTTGTTTGTCGTCTAAATCATGTGTCTTTGCTACTATAGGCAGCTAGGAGCGGTGCTGGTCAGTCAGAGCGTCCGCAATCAGCGGAAAGTAGTGCACCAATGGACGTGCCTACTACACCTCCTTCAGCGGAAACCATTAGGATGGTGGCTGAAGCCGTATTTGTAATGATAAATGCCCAACCTGCAGGGCAAATGCATCGCGCACCTCCTGCGAATGAGCAAGAACCGGTTAGGGCGGCAGAGCCGAGAGTGGGGGAGCGTGCAGTAGTTGATCTGGTAGAGCCGAGGAGAGCTACGGAGAAGCAGCTAAAGCATGTGATGTGCTTTAATCCTCCGAGGTTCGATGGGGTTGGAACGCCAGCTCAAGCTGAGGACTGACTCTCTTCGATAAAGAGGGTGTTGACAGCCACAATAACTGAGGAGTGGCAGAAGACCACCATAGCGACTTTTCTTTTGGTGGGTGAAACGAGGCTGTGGTGGGATGAGTTGGAGTTTCATCTCTTAGTGGGTAGGCAGCTTGCTGATGTGCCTATGGAGGAATTTTCAAGATTGTTCCTAGCCAGATTTGTACCCTCTGCTCAGAAGTTGGAGATGGAGAATCAATATCTTGGGTTGACTCAAGGATCCAGAAGCGTGGACGAATATCTACATGAGTTCACACGGTTGGGTCGGTATGCTGGTGCTACGTTTATGGAAGAAGAACGGAAGACCAACCGATTTTATGAGGGTCTACGCGGCGATCTACATCTACTACTTGCTGGGTCTAAGGCGCAAGACTTCCTAGCCTTGGTCAATTCGACCCGGTCGTTGGAAAAGGTTGCGAAGAAAGTTCAAGAGAAGAAGGACCCAGGAGAAAAGAAGTCTGAGTTCAAGGTGCCAAATAATAAGTCATGTTTCCGCAGGTGGAACAAGAAGCGGAGGACTTCGAACTCAGCCCCTTCGGCTGATGCGTCGGGAGCAACTACAAGTCGAGTCCCAGGAGCTTGCTACAACTGCGGGAAGACGGGGCATTTTGCTCGTGAGTGTTGGAGCGGACGTGCAAAGTCCGAGAGGAATCATGGAGCGACTTATGAGGAGAAGGGAAAGGCGGTGGAGTCAACCGCATCCCATCATGCTCCAGCCCAACCTAGAGTCTACAACATTGGTCTTCAAGAGGCCATAAAGCAAGCAGACGTAGTGACAGGTATGAGTTAAATTGCAGTAGTTTAACTTTCATAGTTATTACCTCTTTTGTTTGTTAGCTTACTTTTGTTGGTGCTAGGCTTTGTGTTGATCTTTGAGTTTCCGGCGAGAGCCCTGTTTGATACGGGAGCATCACATTCCTTCTTGTCCGAAAAATTCATATCGCGCATCGGAGTTCCGTCCTCGATGGCAGAAAACAAGTTGGATGTGTTGTTGCCCAATGGGTGCTCAATGCGTGCAGATAGAATCTGTGTAGTGAAGATTTGGTTTGGAGATCAGGAGTTTGATTTGCGAGCGTTGATTCTACCGTTAGTGGAGTTCGACGTAATCTTCGGTATGGATTGGCTCTCGGAGCAGGGTGCATACATCGATTGCAACCGTAAGGAAGTTAAGTTGGGTCTGGACACTGATCGGGAGACGACTTTTGCGGGCATGAAGGGTTCGGGTAAGATTTTGATGTCAGCCCTTCAAGTGATCAAGGCAGTTCGGTCTGGGGCAGAGCTGTTTGCCACTCTAGTGCAGACTTCGACACCTAAGCCAAGTCTTGACAATATTCCAGTCGTATCTGAGTATCCTGATGTGTTCCCAGATGATCTCCCAGGAGCCCCTCCTCAGCGGGAGATAGACTTTACTATAGAGCTGGTACCGGGTGCCAAACCGGTGTCACGCTCTCCATATCGGATAGCGCCAAGAGAGATGGCGAAGTTGAAGGTGCAACTGCAAGAGTTGCTAGAGCAAGGTTATGTGCGTCCAAGTTCGTCGCATTGGAGCGCACCAGTTCTCTTTGTTAAGAAGAAAGATGGGAGCTTGCGGCTTTGTGTCGATTATCAGGAATTGAACAAGCTTACGAAGAAGAATAAGTATCCGATTCCGAGGATTGACGACCTATTTGATCAGTTGGTTGGGTCAACGGTATATTCGAAGTTAGATCTGAAATCCGGATACTACCCGTTGAGGATAAGGGAGAGCGACATCCCAAAGACAGCATTCAGTACGCAGTTTGGGCATTACGAGTTCACGGTCATGTCGTTTGGTTTGACTAATGCGCCATCCGTATTTATGGATCTGATGAACAGGACGTTTAGAGAGTACCTGGATCGTTTTGTGATAGTATTTATTGATGATATCCTGGTGTACTCGCAGTGTGAAGAGGACCATTACAATCATCTACACATGGTGTTGGAGACGTTGAGGAGGAATCAGTTGTATGCTAAGTTCTCCAGGTGTGAATTCTAGTTATCCTCGATAGCGTTCCTTGGTCATGTTGTTAGTGGAGAGGGGATAGCTGTGGATCCGGCGAAGATAGTGGCGATACGGGAGTGGCCTGCTTTGACTACAGTGGCAGAGGTCCGGAGTTTTCTGGGAATTGCTGGCTACTACAGGCGCTTCGTAGAGAACTTCTCGCGGATAGCGCTACCACTCACGACGTTGACTAGGAAGGATCAAAAGTTTGTGTGGTCTTCGGAGTGCGAACAGGCTTTTGAAGAGTTGAAGAGGCGGTAGACCACGGCGCCCATTTTTTGTTCGCCAAGTGGAACCGAAGGGTTCGAGATCTATAGTGATGCTTCGGGCAGTGGTTTGGGCTGTGTTCTACTACAGCATAGGAGAGTGATAGCCTATGGTTCACAACAACTGAAGGTTCACAAGAGAAATTATCCGGTCCACGACATAGAGTTAGCGACCGTGATATTTGCTCTAAAACTTTGGAGGTACTACCTGTACGGTGTAAAGGTCGATATTTACACCGATCATAAGAGCTTGAAGTACCTGTTGGACCAAAAGGATCTGAACATGAGGCAACGGAGGTGGATGGAGTTCTTAGGGGACTACACCTTCAAGATTCATTATGTGTCTGGGAAGGGAAATGCAGTGGCAGATGCGTTGAGTCGTAAGATTCCCGCACAAGCCAACTGGTTATTGGTACATGATGAGAGATTGGTCCATGAGTTAGAGGCTTTGGAGATATCTTGCGTCGACAAGCAATCTAGTGCTGAGGCGAAACTATTTTGGACAGTGGTGCAGTGCGACCTAGCTGATAGAGTTCGGCGGGCTTTGGTTCAGGATAACAGCATGAAGCAGATCTTGGATGAATCTTTGGATGGGTCAAATTCCCAGTTTGTTGTTGAAGATGGTTTGCTAAGGAAGGACGATCGCCTATGCGTTCCTAGTGCGGATAATCTTCGGGAGCGGTTGATGTATGAGGCTCATCATACCAAGTACTCAATCCACCCGGGAAGCACAAAGATGTACAGAGACATGAAGAAATTATTCTGGTGGTCAGGATTGAAGAAGGATGTAGCACTTTATGTGGCCAAGTGTCGTACATGTGCATTGGTGAAGGCGGAATGCCAGAAACCCGGAGGTTTCTCGAAGTCCCTACCTATCCCAGAATGGAAATTCGATGACATATCTATGGATTTTGTGCATGATTTGCCGAAGTCACAGAAGGGAAACGACGCCATTTGGGTGGTCGTAGATAGGTTGACAAAGGTGTCACACTTTATTCCGAACAGGAAGGAAGATCCGGTGGAAAAGTTAGTCAAACTCTACGTGGATAATATTGTACGATTGCATGGTGTGCCCCGCAGTATTGTTAGTGATTGAGATGGACGCTTCACGTCGAATGACTGGAGGTTGGTGCATAGTCTGTTGGGTACTAAGCTAAAGTTCAGTACAGCCTTTCACCCGCAGACGGATGCCAAACCGAGAGGGTCAACCGGACGATGGAAGACATGCTTCGCATGTGCGTCCTAGATTTCGGAAAGCATTGGAGGATCACCTGTACATGGTGGAGTTTGCGTACAACAACAGCTTTCAGGCAAGTATTGGAATGGCGCTTTTCGAGGCCTTGTACGGGAGGAAGTGTCGTACGCCGTTGTCTTGGTTGGAGGCAGGCGAATCGAAGTTGTATAAACGTCAAGCAGTGGAGGATGCCACATCAGTGATACGAACAATTCAGGAAAGGTTGAAGATCGCTCAGGATAGACAGTCAAAGTACTATAACGCCAAGCATAGGAATGTGGAGTTCAATGTTGGCGACTGGGTGTACTTAAAAATCAAGCCGTTCAAGGGTGTATCGCGGGTTCGACGCTTGAAGAAGCTGAGTCCGAGATACCTTGGACCATTCGAAATCCTGGAGCGTGTTGGTGAGGCGGCGTATAGATTGAAACTGTCGGCAGAATTGAGTGGGCTACATGACGTGTTCCATGTGTCGGTGTTGCGTAAGGCAGTGCAAGAGCCTTCGCAGATCATTGCGGATAATCAAGTACCAGTTGATTATGAGTTGACCACAAGGGTCAAGCCAGTACGTATTGAAGATGTTGCAGTCAAGCGACTCCGCAACAAGTATATCCGAATGGTTAAAGTCCGTTGGGACAATTGCGGACGTGAGGAGCTTTCTTGGGAGCGAGAGCAAGCTATGTTGGAGGAATACCCCGAGTTATTCCACTCAGGTATCATTTAGATTTGTGTATCTTTACTTAATTTCGGGACGAAATTCCTTAAGTGAGGGAGATTTGTAACGCCCCGAAAATTATTTTCGAGTCGGTCGCGAAAAAAAGGATTTTTGGTGCCTGTATAGGGGTACACGACCTAGGACACGGGCGTGTCCAAGGCCGTGTCTGGCAGGTGTTTTTGGCCGTTTTCATCCCGAGAAGGAGACGGCCAGGAACACGGCTGGAAGACACGGGCCTGTCATTGGACACGGGCGTGTGCCTACCCGTGTCAGTACCCGTGTCAGTACCCGTGTGCAGTTGGGTCGTGTCGGTTGGCGTGGCGGTTATGCGTGACACGCCCCCGAACACGGGCGTGTCGAGATACCCGACACGAGCGTGTCAGGTTGGACACGTGCGTGTCTGAGCCTGTGTGTCTTTTCTGTGTTCGACGATCGTGCCTGGATCGAGGCACACGGCCTGGGACACGGCCGTGTGCCAAGCCGTGTTCGGCCCAGGTCTGGAGATTTTTGAACGGATCTGAGCCGTTCGTTTTCTTTAATTAAGATCCAACGACCCAGATGATTTCCTGCTCTGTTAAGGCCGGGAATAGGGGAGTTAATCCCTCATTTCTCTCCAAGCCTTTCTCTTTCCAAGGTGTTAGAGAGAAGAGGAAGGAGGTTTCCGGCCGCCGGCGGAGCATCGGAGCACCGTTTCGAAATCTGAGAGCGAATCCGTGGAGGAAAGTTCGTTGCAAAGAGTTCTGTCCGTGTAGTTTTTCCATGGCGCCAAAACGGACTACAAGGGTAACGATTCTCAACTTGATCATGTGAAGCTCTTTCTTTCTGCATAGGAATCCCGCTCCCGCGAGTGTGCGGGGAGTGCGTGGTGTTCCTTGGGGTTGATGTGAATAGTCCCCCTTGTGTTGCATATAGAGTCCGGAATCGTAAGTACGGGCATAGGCATTGTGTGTGAAGCCTACCCGGACGTGTACCGTCTGGATCGGTGATGTTGCATTTGTTATGATTTGCCAGAGAAGACTCCGTGCTTTGGGTTTTTCGGCTTTCTACGCGGTAGATTGCAGCAGGGATCCTTGGAGGTTAGCTTCATGACGCACCCGGAAAACTGAGCGGAAACGTGTTCTGCTAACTTGGCGGTCTGGGAACCGGCCTTGATCATAACTGGGTTATGAGATTGTTTGGAAAATTTTGGGATCTGAGAGAAGCTTGGCCCGCGCGTAGGACTTAAAGTGTATATGCGGCGTGAGCAACAGGCAAGTGGAATTGGACCTAGGCTATGTGGAACGGTGCGAGAACTCCGAAAAGGGCACTGGCCGTTGGCATAGTCGGGAGCCTTAGACGGTGGTCAGAAAGTCTAAATGCTCACTTGGTTGTCATCTTTGGGATGGTGGTGAAGACACTGATATGTCAGGATTCACCGTTAATGTGCCCTGAGTGCACGGGGTGTTTGGCCGTGCGAGCCTACACCTGTGGCGAATATATAGTTGCACTTTATTGTTTAGTTGGGCTAATGTTATGCAGGGAAAGAGCACCGTCGTCCCGACCTAGGGGCGGGGTCGTTATAATTTGGTTGGCTTTTAGCTGACCGTTGCTTTGTTTGCCACCGTGCGGTGGAATGTGCTTGCAGGTGCTGCGGAGCCGAGTGCCAAATAGCGGGCTGGAGCCCATGTTGATGTGTTGGCCCTAGAAGGCCGTAGAATAGTTGTTTTTACTTTTATCATGTGTGGCCGGTCTGCGAGTCAATGTATGTAAGACATGTTTTTATTAAGTGAACATTTGTAAGGTCATAAGACCATGTACCCTTTTCAATGTATTTGGGTTCATTCCTGTAGTGTGTTGTGGACATTCGTGTGTATTGGATTTAAGATTTGGGATCTTTCAACTTTAAAAGCTTCCATTAGAATGCTCTGTGTAGGACGAGTAGTCTTAATTGGATGGTTTGTATAATAATTTAGTAACCATTCCGACTGTCTGTGGTATATGGCGTCGGGTTCCAGCTAGACCTTCTGTTATATGTCATGCGACGGATGGGGGTGTTACACCACTGACCAAGCCTCTCGCACAGAGAAAGCATGATGGTCATGTTAGATTTATTGGTATACGATATCTAAATGATCAACTCTAGTTTGAGTCTTGTGGATTGTATGTTTGTTGGCAGTATAATATTTCATTTGATAAATAAAAGTACTACATGCATTTCAGTTTATATATTTTGGCAAGTTCTTTTATTATGAAATTATTTCTATTGTGATAGAGTAGTTCAATTTAATAAATGTCCTTAGAGTGTTTGCTTCCATAGGTCAAGTAGTGACTTGATGTGAGAACCTATGATTTTAGAAGCTTCATTCTTAAAGTGTCCCTGGTCATTGTATCATCTTAGAAGCTAAGGGCGATGATGATGTCTTTAAGACTAGCATGTGCGTTGACCGATGACCCGTCCTCACAGGTCATGGTATTGTGATATCAAGTCATCACATGGATACTTGTCATGAACAAGCTGTACTGGACAGACCCACTTTGAGAATACTTTGTGCATTGTTATATGAACGTGTCACAAGTATGGCTCAAGTGGCAATGGTGTTTGTGTTCCTTTGACCTGAAGTCACAACCTTCATCGAGTGAGAAAGAGTGTGCTTTGATGCCATCAAAAGTCCAATATTGAGAAAGTTTGATGATAAAGGTGCTTATTGGGTACATTACGAATCATTTGGGTGTTTGCGTGTGAGCAGAGATGGGATTCGTCCTCCTATATGACATGAGTTGCATCCATGGGGCCCCTTGATGGAATGGGACTGAGAAGTGCATGGTCATGCTTGGTTAAGTCAATATATAATATTAGACTCACCAATTTTCTACAAATTCATTATAGATCAAGAAACTGGGATTGAACATTTATGAGGGTGACACGGTCTATACATTTAGTTCTATTCGGATGTAAAGGATGAAGGGACATGACAACACTGTAACATTGGTCACAATGGCTTTTGAGTTTTATAAACTCTTACTGTTTGGGGAGCAATGATGTACTGTTAGATGTCGCTCATTATTTGTGAAGCTTTTGTTTGATACTTTCTAGATCAAGTGAGAGACTGTTGATATTACCATTGTGATCTAGAAGTGATCAAGCATGTAGCTTCACTGTCAACTCATTTTGAGCCTACCAGGGTCGCACATAAGATTGTGGAAAAATTGGGAGATTGGATCTGTACAGTTTAGCTCATATGATGAGTTGAAGGAAATTGATAAATGGCTTAAAATATTCTAAGGCATTTGGCGTTGGTGTGTTAAGCTCACTCAATGTCATGAGGCTGAATGCGTTGAGTGCGTTGAGACCAGTTAACGCTTTTGTCGAGTTAAGTGTTAACTCGTCGAATGATGGCGTTGAGTGTGTTGAGTTGACTTACCGATTCGTCGAGTATCAAGTGTTGATTCTTTGACTGTAGCACTTAAGCGTTGAGTGCGTTGAGTCCACTCAACGTCTTCGTCGAGTAAATGGTTTACTTGGCGAATCTGGCCTTTGGCGCAGAGTTCGTCGAATGAAGATCGACGAATGAAGATCGACGAATAAAGTTCGACGAATGAAGTTCGACGAATGAAGTTCGACGAATGAAGTTCGACGAATGAAGTTCGACGAATGAAGTTCGACGAATGAAGTTCGACGAATGAAGTTCGACGAATGAAGTTCGACGAATGAAGTTCGACGAATGCTAGCCTTTGGCGCAGAGTTCGTCGAGCTGAGTTCGACGAATGACGTTCGACATTCTGGCCTCTGGCGCAGAATTCGTCGAGCTGAGTTCGACGAATAACGGTCGACGATCTGGCCTTTGGAGCAGAGTTCGTCGAGCTGAGTTCGACGAATAAAGTTCGACGAATGCTGGCCTTTGGCGCAGAGTTCGTCAAGCTGAGTTCGACGAATGACGTTCGACGTTCTGGCCTTTGGCGCAGAGTTCGTCGAGCTGAGTTCGACGAATGCCCGTACTGAGTCAAATGTTGACTTGCTGAATTCTGGAATGAAAGCTTTGGGTCTGCGGATAGCAACGAGAGCTGTTCTATTTATCTCCTGGAGTATAAATAGGAAGTTTTAGGGTTTTCTGACGACGGTTCCTTTTTTCTGAAAAAGCACACGAGTTGATACTGTGCGTGAAGAAGATAACCATAGAAACCCGACGGAAGCGTTCCGTCTATCCCGTCGCCGATTCTGATCCCGATCCCGATGAGTGTCGCCGCCACCTCTCCTACAACAGATCTAGCAGTCGTGGAGACGATGAGTGTCCTCTCCCGACCTAGCGCTTATGTGACAAGTTGTTGTGGTTTCTCCCGATTGTGTGGATTACTATAGAGGCGCGGATATACTTTCTTCACTCAAGACTCTAGCCGCTGTGTGGCCGGCCCGATTCTTCTGGAGCATCTAGGTTGAGTCCTGACTCAATCCCTCAAAGATAAATTTTTATTACAGCATGCTTTACTTCTTGATTCATGTATATTGTCAGATCCGAACTCGTTTGGTTTTTACTTGATCTTATTTCCGTTGCGTGCACAAGTGTTGTGTCATCCCCAAAAATCCAACAAACTCCGCCGCAAGGGGTTGTGTTTTCGGTGTCACCAACCGTACTCTCCCCAGCATGTGTGTGTCGTCAAGGAGTTTCATGCTCTTTTCAGTGACTATGAGCCCGAGGTCACTATGGCCGACTTCGACGCGCTCGCCATACGGGATGACGACCCACCCTCACAGGTTGAGGGTGCGGCCCTCAATGTCCTTGACCTTCCGTTCTTTTTCGTGGGCGGTCTTACCGGGCCCCGGACAATGAAAATGACCGGGGTGATTCTCGACCAACAGGTGATCGTGATGATTGATAGCGGAGCAAGCCACAACTTCATCTCGGCACGCCTAGCGCACAACCTCGCCCTGTCGTTCTCTCCGTCCCCGGACTTCTTGGTCTGCCTGGGTGATGGTCGCCGCCGACCGACTGTAGGATAATGTTTCGGGGTCACTCTGTGTGTAGGCTCTTGCACTCTCACGGCGGATTTCTATGTGTTTGAATTGGGCGGCCTCGACGTCATCATGTGGGTGGCATGGCTCCAGACCTTGGGGGACGTCCGCGTGAATTGGGTCGCAATGACCATGTTGTTTCAACACAAGGGTCGCACATGCCGCTTGGAGGGCGAGGCGGCTCTTCTTCGGTCACCAATCTCGGCGCGCGCTCTCACTCGGGTCGCGGACGTGGAATTTTCAGCCGGGCTTCTGCCCGTTCTGGCGGAGTCCTCCTCCCCAACCTTGGTCGTGGACTTCCAAGCCCTCCTCGAGGACTTTTGGGACATCTTTGCCGCACCACAGGGGCTTCCACATGCGCGCCCAACAGATCACCCGATTGTGCTCCAGTCAAGGGCAGCGGTCGTGTCGGTCCGCCCTTACCGCTACGGGCATGCTCAGAAAGACGAGATCGAACGCCTCGTGCGGGAGATGTTGTTGGGTGGCCTCATCAGACCCAGTGCCAGTCCTTTCTCAAGTCCAGTGCTGCAAGTCCGAAAGAAAGACGAAAGTTGGCGCTTCTGTGTCGACTACGGGGAGCTCAACAAGGTCACAGTGCCGGATAGGTACCCCATTCCGGTGATTCAGGAGCTCTTGGACGAGCTACACGGCGCCGCCTAACTTCACGAAGCTGGATCTCTGGGCGGGCTACCATCAGATCCGGGTTTGCCCGGATGACGTGTCAAAGACCGCGTTCCGGACGCATGACGGCCACTTCGAATTTTTGGTCATGTCGTTCGGCCTCACCAACGCGTCGGCGACGTTTCAAGCGACCATGAATGAGATATTTCGTCCAGTTCTCCGTAAGCATGTGCTCATTTTCTTTGATGACATCTTGGTGTTTAGTCGTTCTTGTCAGGAACACCTTGATCACGTGCGGCGCACCTTCATGACGCTCCGGCAACACCAGCTCATTCTCAACCGCAAGAAGTGCTCGTCGGGGCAACGACAGTGAGCTTCTTGGGTCACACTATTTCGGCCGCCGGCGTGGCCATGGACGCGGATAAGATACAGGCTGTCTGGAGTGGCCGACTCTCGCGTCCCTTCGGGAAGTCCGCAGATTTCTCGGGCTCACCGGCTACTATCGGTGGTTCATCAAGGACTATGGCGCGTTGGCTCGCCCCCTCACCCAGATGCTCAAGCTCTAGGAGGAAGATCTCTTCTCATTGTCACCCGCCGCCATGGCGGCTTTCTCCGCGCTCCAAACCGCCCACGTGCAAGGGCCGGTTTTGGCTATACCAGATTTCTAGCAAACCTTCGTCGTTGAATGTGACGCCTCCGACACCGACGTAGGAGCGGTCCTCATGCAAGTTGGACGGTCCATCGCCTACTACAGTCGCGCGTTCTCGTCAACGATCTGGAGCCGCTCAGCCTATGAAAACAAGCTCATGGCCCTTGTGCTCGCGGTCCAACACTGGCGGCCTTACCTCTTGGGTTGCTTCGTGGTCCGTACCGACCACCATAGCCTCTGCTACTTACTGCAACAGAAAATCGCAACTCTGGCACAGTAGGTCTGGGTGGCTAAGTTATTGGGTTATGACTTCACCATTGAGTTTCGTCCAGGTTGGGCGAACCGGGCGGCGAACGCTTTATCCCGTCAACCGAAGGCCCTTGAACTCGCGGCCATCTCTCGGTCGGTGTGGGACGACGCGGCCACAATATAGCGGGAGGTCGAGAAGGACCCACGCCTTGCGGCCATCCGGACGGCCCTCTTGGCGAACCCGGAAGCTCATCCGCCCTACTCACTCGTGGGAGGCCGCTTATTCCATCGGGGCTGTCTTGTCCTCTCCGCCTCCTCTCCGAGTATACCCCGGCTACTATACGAGTTCCATGCCACCCCGGTCGGCGGTCACGCGGGGGCGTTCGGCACTTACAGGCGTTTGGCGGCATCCCTGTATTGGCAATAAATGTTCAGCTAGGTGAAGGCTCATGTGGCCGCGTGCCTCCCGTGCCAGAAAGCAAAGTATGAGACTATGTTTCCCAGCGGCCTGCTATAGCCCCTCCCGATTCCGGACCGAATTTGGGAGGACATTGCTATGGATTTCATCACCCGGCTCACTCGTTCGAATGGGGTCGACTGCATCTTGGTGGTGGTAGACCGCCTGTCGAAGTACGCGCACTTTATCCCCCTGCGCCATCCGTACACGGCCGCAACGGTGGCCGACGCCTTCATCGCAGAGATTGTGCGACTACATGGGTTTCCCCGCTCCATCGTCAGTGACCACGATCCCTTGTTCCTCAGCAGTTTTTGGACCTCCCTCTTCCACCTACAGGGTACCCGTCTCCGTATAAGTACGGCCTATCACCCGCAGTCTGACGGGCAATCAGAAGTTCTCGACCAGTGTTTAGAGATATATCTTCGCTGCTTCATTGGAGAACGGTCAGGCACGTGGGCCAAATAGCTGTGTTGGGCGGAGTACTCGTATAACACAGTGCATCATCATGCGGCAAACACATCCCAATTCGAGACAGTGTATGGCCAACCACTGTCGTTTGTGACCTGTCATCTTCCCGGGGAGTGCCCCGTGGCCAGCCTGGCCGACCATCTGCAGGACTGGGACATCATCCTCGACAGCTTGAAACGCCACCTTCGGCGAGCCCGAGCGAAGATGGCCTCCTTCGCCAACCGGAATTGTCGGGATCTCTCTTTCCAAGTAGTAGAGAAGGTCTTCCTCAAACTGCAGCCCTACCGCCAGCTTTCGGTCGCACGGCGGCCGTGCCCGAAGTTTGCACCACATTTTTTGGGGTCGTTTGAGATCATCAGTCGCATCGGAGTTGTGGCGTACCGGCTTCGATTACCCAGTGGCAGTCGCATCCACACGATTTTTCAAGTCTCCCAGCTCCGACGAGTGGTAGGTGACCACCGTGTAGTGGACCATATTCCGGCCGACCTCGAGTACTCCGGGTCCGAGCCCTTGTACCCCCAGGCCATTCTCTACCGGCGGCATCACTTACCCGGGGACGCTAGCCCGTAAGAGATTCGCGTCGCTTGGTGGCACCGCCCGATAAACGAAGCTACTTGGCTCCTTCGAGACGATTTTCGCCGACAGTTTCCGGACTACTGCCTTGAGGAGAAGGCCAATTTTCCAGATGGCGGTATTGTTACCGAGCTGCAGCCGGAGGAGCTGGCATGGCAAGTGTACACGCGAAGGCGGCGGGCTCCGGTTGAACAGCACGGCTCGGAGGAGGATGCTCGCGTCGCATACGAGCCGGAAGGCGATACTCGCAACGCGAACGAACCAGACCAGCATCACTCTGGATGATATTTTTATTCAGTTTTTATTTTCAGTATTTTAATTATTGTATTGGACCCCTCACTATAAGAGGGGGTGTGGTTGGACTTATGTGCATCTTTGGATCAATTATCTAAGGAAGGGGGTTGATCCCTCTTATCTCTCTTTAACCCTAATCCTCTCCTTCCCTCTCCTCCTTTCCCCGCCTCTCCCTTCTCTTCCGCGCCGCCAACCGCCCCCACCGCCGTGCAACATTCTTGCCGTCGGGCGATACCGCTGCCGCTTCCCCTCCCCCATCGGTAATAAGATAGAATTTTTCATGAGACATTAGAATCAACATAGGAATCATCAACTAGTTGTTCTATAACTGTTGTCTTGAAAGCAACCTGTTTTTCTATCATCAAGTTCCACCACCGAATTTTTGACAACATTTTTGTTCTTATCTTAAATTTATTATATTTAATTTATACGTCTAACACTACTAACCTATGTTGTGTTGTCAAATTTTCTTCTGGTATGACTTTGCAATCCTAATAAATCATTTTATCAAATTTGTAAGTCGTAGAATAATCAATTTGTGACTTATTTGATTTGTTTTAAAACATAATTAAATGTTCTTCTCTCTTTACGAAAAATGTATTTGTCCCAATTAGCTCATGTGCTACGGCGGAATCTAAAATAATTCGTCCTTCTTCATTTCTTTCTTCATATCCAAATCCTTCATGAACAGCTGTATAATCTACATTTTTTTCATTATATGTCCATTTAAGCATCCTCCTATAAAAATTTTCTCTCTATGTGAGATTTCCCTTACTAAAGGCTTGAGTGTTGTTGTTGTGTCGTGAGATTTCTCTTACTAAATCATCTAAGTCTTTCCAAAATTACATTTTAATAGCTTCACTTAATCCTACTTGTATCGTGTAACCACTGATCACATTAATAGTTTCATTTCCTATGACCAATTTAAGAGCTAAAATTTTATCACATTTTTTACTTACCCCAATAACTTCATCCCTCCAAATAGTATTCACATGTAATCTATTAATCTTTAAAGATAGTTTTTCTTTCCATATATCTGAACTCAGTGTTCCTTCAAGTAGTTCTTCTCACGCGCGTTTAACAAGTGTTTGGCATTGTGACACAACATGGTGTGACAACTCCAGGTTCCATTGAGTGAATGAGTTATGTTATACAATTATGTTTTCTTATTAGCACTCCTCGTAGCTAGCATTCGTTAATGGAGTTTTACTTCTATACCTTAGTTTTCTCTTGCTCTGAATGAACATCTTCATAGACTAAGCCCAAAGGAAGTCAATCTCTCCATTAAATTTCACATTAATAACTCACGGTATTAGATATAGTTAGCTCTATCCATGGACAAAATAACATAAGAGAGAGCAATAAAAACTGAAAGAGAGTACCAACCTCTAAAATCCAAGAAAGAACTGAGAACAACTCCCACAGACACAAACAGTACAAGCATCACTAGGAATAACAGCTGTGCACTTTATACATAATGATTAATGACAGAGAAACCTACAAACCCTGACAATACCAACGAAAGTATGAGGAAACTAGGGGCAGAGAAATCATCATCAAATATGGGTCGTCATCATCAAATACGGGTCGTCATCATCAAATACGGGTCATCTGTTATGCCCCCGAATGAGTTACGGTTCAAAGGGCACAAATATGCTCGACGACCTAAGGAGGCGACAGGAAGCAACGGGGCTGAACCAACCAGTTCAGCCCCCATTCACTAATCTCGGACTGGCGGGGCTGAACCAACTGATTCAGCCCATATGGGGGCCGGCCGGCCCCTTGGTTCCGGGTATATATATACCTGGAACCCCTCTTGGAGCATCATGAAGAATTAATCCAGGCCTTTTCCTTCTCCTTCTTTCTCACCCTAATTTCTCCTCTCTACCGCATAGCTTCTCTTCTAGTAGCATAACATTTGATATCAGAGGTCTCTTCCTCCCACCATGGTGAACACCCGTTCGAATGAAGATGCCGGAAGACTAGCTTCGTTAGAGGAAAACTACATCGGATTGACGGATTCGATAGCGGCCATGGAGGAGAGAATGAAAGTTTCAACCCAACAAATGGAAGAACGAATGGAGGCCCACATGGAGGAGATCAAAACCCTCCTAACTCAAAACCTAAAAGGAAAAGCGGTGGTTACGGAGGGATCGGAGGCGGATATACCCAATCCCGCGGTGCAACAGTACCCGCTATCGGGTTCCAGCCAGTTCGCGCGGGTCGGCCTCGACGGCATCCCGCAATCGCTGTTCGGCACGGGCGGAGACTACCCAGCAGGAATCGAGGACGGAGGGGGGCGTGCGGGGTACTGGCGGCCTCCGGAACAAGCGGCGGTCTCGCACGTCCTGGGCGGCCCTCCCGTGGGCTACGACGAGATCGGCACAAGCCGCACGGCCTTTGGGCGGCTTCCAGAGCAGGCGACGGGGAAGATGCGGCCTTCGGCAGCCCCGGGTGGTTCCCCGAGGGGGATCGCTGGGTTATTACCCCTTCCCCGGAATTTCGGACACCCCGCGGGCTACGGAATTGGCAATCAAGGGCACATGCGGCCACCACCAGCAGGGATTTATGGGGAGGGACAACACCTGGGCAGCGAACAAGGGAGAGAACGTTTTTTTCCAAGACCTAAGGGACCATACCCCCCCAGTGGAGCAGCAGATGGCAGTGGGGTACGGACATGAGATGGGTGGGTTTGGACAAGAGCAACATCGGGCCCACATGGCACTCAAGAGGACTCGCATGAATTTTCCGAAGTTCAGAGGCGGAGATGCACTCGAGTGGATACAAAAGGCGGAATTGTTTTTCCAAGATCAGGAAATCCCCGAGGAACAATGGGTGCAGCTAGCAGCCTTCCACCTGGAGGATGACGCCTATCAGTGGACGCAGTGGTTCCTGAGGGGACGATATTTTGCGCCATGCACCGAGTTCGTCGGGGAATTCTCAGCTCGGTTTGGGCCTTTTATGAAGATGTCGAAGCCATGTTACAGAAACTACAACAGCGGGGAACCGTGATGGAATATCGCACCGAGTTTGAGAGATTGGCCAACCGGGTCCGTTGGGAGGAGAGAACCTTCCTGAGTTGTTTTGTCTTGGGTCTAAAGGATCACCTACGTGATGAGGTTCATGCTTACATGCACCATAGCCTGAGTCATGTTATCAGTTTGGCGAGAATACATGAGGAACGTTTCAATAGAAAACGGTCCTGCACCACAGGGAAAGCGGCCACGACTCCCACACCGGCTAGGCGGGACCAACCGGCGGCCGGGAGACCGACAGTGATGCGACTAACATGGCCTGAACTGCAGGCGCAAAAAGATTGTGTTTCAACTACGATGAGAAGTATGCTCCAGGGCATAAGAGTCAAAAGGTCCAGGTTTTCATGTTGCGAGAGGAAGATGAGAAGGAGGATACCACCGAGCTGGACCTAGAAGGGGATTTGACCCTGACCGAGTTCGGGGTCTCCATCCAGGCGATGGAAGGGTGCACAGCCCCCCTCACTATGTGCATAGCCGGGAAGATCGCCCAAGAGCGGGTCACCATACTGATTGATGGTGGGAGTGCCCACAATTTCATCAACCCCACCGTGACACGAAAAGTGGGGCACCAGGTAGATCAGAGCGTCACGTTCTAGGTCATAGTAGCAGATGGGAGCAAATTGAGGTGTGAAGGGGTGATGATGGGAGTCGACCTGCGAATACAGGGGTACACTTACCGCACCGACGTCTACCTGCTGCTCATCCGGGGGTCTGATATGGTCTTGGGAGTTCAGTGGTTGTGATAGTTGCGGAGAGTCACCTTCGACTGAGACCAGATGACCATGGAGTTCGTACAACTCAGACAGGAACACTGCATCCACGGCCTCAAATCATCCCCGCTGAAGGAGATATCGGTTCGAAGTCTGGAACGTCTATCCGAAGAGGGCAGTTCAATGGCGATGATTATGGGCCTTGCATCCCCTCCCCCTCTCTCATCTGAAGTACCAGAGCCGATGCGGTCACTATTGACTCAGTACGAGGACGTCTTCCAGGAGCCGCACACCCTTCCTACACTGAGATTACAGGATCACGTGATTCAACTCAAGGTGGGGTCGGAACCTACCAATATCCGACCATACTGCTACCTGCACATCCAGAAGGAGGAGATCGAGCGCAGTATTTGGGAGATGCTCACCACCGGGACCATCCATCCTAGAACCAGTTCATTCTCGTCACCCATTATTCTGGTAAAGAAGAAAGACGGTTCTTGACGATCCTGCGTTGATTACCGCAGTCTGAATAGTTCAACAATCAAGGATAAATTTTTCATTCTCATGATTGAGGAACTCTTGGATGAGCTACACGGAGCATGTTTATTGACCAAACTGGATTTGCGCACTGGTTACAATCAAATTCGGATGCGGGAGGAAGACATCCATAAGACGGCCTTCCGAACCCACGATGGCCATTACGAATTCTTCGTGATGCCCTTCGGGCTTACCAATGCCCCCTACCTTTCAGGTGGTGATGAACGAACTCTTTCGGCCGCTTCTACGTCATTCAGTGTTGATATTTTTCGATGACATCTTGGTTTGCAGTAGCAGTTGGGCAGAGTATCTTCAGCACGTGCAGCAAGTTCTCACCATATTGCGCCATAATCAGTTGTACGCTAAGCAGTCCAAATGCTCCTTCGGCCAGGCAGAGGTCGAGTATCTAGGCCATTTGGTTTCGGCCCAAGGGGTCCGGGCCGACACGCACAAAATCGAGAGCATGGTGACGTGACCCCTCCCACGACGTTACGGGCTTTACGGGGATTCCTGGATCTTACGGGCTATTACCGGAGGTTCGTAAAAGACTACGACAAGATTGCACGACTGCTTACTCAGCTCTTACAGAAGGAGGGCTTCATGTGGCAGGACGACGCTGAGGGAGCTTCCCGGGCTCTGAAACAGTTCATGGAGAATACACCGGTCCTTGCCCTACCGGATTTCGACAAGGAGTTCATACTAGAGACCGATGCGTCCGGAGTGGGCATCGGTGTGGTTGTGATGCAGGACGGGAGACCGTTATCCTATTTCAGCAAGGCTCTCACCCCCCGCACTCTTGGTTTGTCCACCTACGAGAAGGAGATGCTCTCCATCATACACGCAGTGACCCTGTGGCGTCCGTACTTACTGAGGACTCATTTCAAGGTCCGCACCGATCACCAAAGTTTGAAACATTTCTTGTAGCAACGCCTATCTTCTCCTATTCAACAGAAGTGGGTGACCAAGTTGTTGGGGTATGATTACGAGATAGTTTACAAGCAAGGGAAGGATAATGTGATCGCTCATGCCCTCTCCCGCCTTCCGGAGAGCTCTTTCGGCCGCATTTCGGGCCCTTGATCGATTCCCTCAACGACATCCAGGCGGAGGTGCAACAGGATCCCGCACTCCGGATTATTGTGGACGCACTGCAACTGGGGCAGCCCACTACACCGGGGTACCAGCTCCAAGGGGGGCGGGCACCTTTACTATCAGGGTCGGGTGGTCATTCTCTCTTCCTCAGCTTGGAAGACAGTTATGATGCGTCAGTTTCATTCGTCGCCGACCGGAGGCCACGTCGGTATGCTCCAGACCCTCCAAAGGCTGAAGGCGAATGTCTTCTGGAAGGGCTTACGCCGGGACGTTCAACAATTTGTGCAACAGTGTGAGGTGTGCCGGCGACAGAAATATGAAACAACCTCTCCGGACGGGTTGCTAACCCCGCTGGAAATTCCACACCATATTTGGGAAACGGTATCCATGGACTTCATCGACGGATTGCCCAAATCTCAGGGCAAGACAGTTATCTTGGTTGTGGTCTACAAACTCTCTAAATACGCACATTTTCTTGCCCTGAGCCACCCCTACACGGGCGAAGTCGTGGCCAATCTTTTTGTTCGCGAGATCGTACGCCATCACGGCGTGCCCCGGTCTACCATCTCGGATCATGACCCAGTGTTCGTGAGCAATTTCTGGAAGGAACTTTTTCGGCTACAAGGGACACAACTACGCCTGAGCACGGCTTATCATCCCCAGACAGACGGCCAGACAGAGGTTCTCAATCGAGGGGTGGAAACCTATTTACGCTGCTCAGTGATGGATGAGCCCCGGATGTGGACCCGATGGTTACACTGGGCCGAGTACTGTTACAATACCTCGTATCAAACGGCCAGCAAGCTTACCCCGTTCGAGGTTGTATACAGCCGCCCGCCACCTTCTTTGGGCTCATATAAGGCCGGCAGTACAGCTCTTCCGTCAGTCGACCGCCAATTGCGCGAACGTGATACAACCTTAACCCTCCTGCGTGAAAATCTCCGGGTAGCTCAAGACAGGATGAAGGTACAGACAGACAAACATCGGACCAAGAGGGAATTCGCAGTGCGGGACGAGGTATTCCTCAAACTCCAACCTTACCAACAGCTCTCCGTCTCCCGCCGGGCGAATCAAAAGCAAGCACGACGATACTATGGACCGTTCCGCATTACTAAGCGGGTGGGATTGGTGGCATACACTTTGGCGCTGCCGGAAGGTTCCCGGATACACCCGACCTTTCATGTATCCCAACTCAAGAGGAAGCTGGGCGACGCCGTCCAGCCAAGCCCCCTCTTACCTGAGGCTACTACGTCGGGGGAGCTGCGCCCGTTACCAGAGTAAATACTGTTGATCAAGTGTAAGCAATATGGTACTGAATATCGGTCCGAGATACTAGTTAAATGGAAAATTTTGACAGTGGAACACAATACCTGGGTCGATCTGCTGGAGTTTCGTGACTCGTTTCCCGATTTCCACCTTGAGGACAAGTTGGTGCTTGATGGGGAGGGGAATGATATGCCCCCGAACGCGCTACGGTTCAAAGGGCACAAATATGCTCGACGACCTAAGGAGGCGACAGGAAGCAACAGGGCTGAACCAACCGGTTCAGCCCTCATTCACTAATCTCGGACCGGCGGGACTCAACTAACTGGTTCAACCCATATGGGGGCCGGTCAGCCCCTTAGTTCCGGGTATATATATACCAGGAACGCCTCTTGGAGCATCATGAAGAATTAATCCAGGTCTTTTCCTTCTCCTTCTTTCTCTAAACCCTAATTTCTCCTCTCTACCTCATAGCTTCTCTTCTAGTAGCATAGCATCATCATCCTCAAATATGGGTCATCGTCATGGAATAGAGGCATCATCGACAGTTCATTCGAAGCTGGTCAAAGATCGTCCACGCTAGAAAGTGTGAGAAGCTTTTAACAATGTAATAGACCAACAATGGAAGATGATCAACAATACGTTGAAAACATGCACAATTACTTTAAATCACAAGATGTCACTGACTTGCTCAGATGCCATGAAGAGTATGCAGAAGATTACGTGAAAATGGAAACACCCTAAATACAACACATTCTAGATTGTTGAATAATTTAGTATGTGTTCGAGCGTGTCAAGACCGACTCGGTATTGACTCCTGGGTTACGTGTCTACATAGGGCAAGACTATACGCTGGAGATACTATAAAAAATCACTCCAAACTTGGTCTATTATAGAATACTTTGAGCGGAGCCTCCCTAACATAGATCATAGTCCTCATGATCCCCTTTTCATGTGAACTCTGCAATAGGGTTGTGGTAATACTCCACACACTGGAATAATAAAAAAAATTCTGATATGTTAGCCCACCAAAAATGAAGGCAGAATCCTAATGAGGGTCGCATAATATTGGGTCTCTCTTAGCTTCAAGTAAATTACTTTTAACAGAAAAATTAAGGTATCTATTTATACTTTAATAAGATAATCAGATAATTGCTAATATGACCACTGCTAAAAGGCATGCCATTTCTTCAATCTGTGTTCTACTAATTTGAAGATCTTTATCTTCTAAACAATATCTTCATTGTTCTAGCTTGCGGTTTAACAGAATAGATATCTTACTAATGAGATTTATTCCATCATCAAAAATCTTCACTAAGACACCTAGCTTTGATTGAAAATTCATTAGTCACTCAGCAACTTCCTCTAAAATTAGTTCATACTTCAAGAACAAACTTTCACAGAAAATATCACAAATTTATCTGCATTGTATCAAGACTATTGTAATTTAGTATGAAGAACTGATAATAAGACAATAAGTTGTGGTCATTAGATTTCTTAACATGCATCTGCATTAGTCTGCAAGCGATGCAAAAAAAAAATAGAAGTGAATTATAGTCACATGCAATATGAGGTAGTGATGCTGGCACAAAAATTACACGGTATCATAAGTGCAAAAAGTGCTTACCCGACTAAATCAGCCGCGAGAACGGATCTAAGAAGCTCCGATCTAGATGGCAGTGTTCTGTGAATTTCTGATGAAGGAAAAGGTGTGTGTAGGAACCAACCAACTTTCATCTTGCTGTTATATTCTTTCAGGCATTTCGGAAGATACATGAGGTGGTAATCATGGCACCACACAACATCCCCCTCTTCATAGTGTTGATTTACAACATCAGCAAACATCTGGTTGGCCCTTTTATATGCATCAAACTGAGACTGGAAGCTGCGAGTAGTTGCAAGCCTATCTTCTTGAGGAAGTCTCAGATAATGAAAAAGAGGCCATAAGATATTGTTGCAGTAGCCATTGTAGTATTGATGCACTATTTCCTCATCAAGAAAAACTGGAATGCATCTCTGCCAGAAAGAGAGACTCGTGCGCCAAATTATAGTTCTCAATCCTAAACTCGAAGTAAACTGCATAAAAAGAAAGCTTAGAATGTTTAAAAACCTTCTCAGCCAGTGCCTTTCTAAGCGCCTTCTGCCCAACTACATCAGGCACATTCACACCAGCCCATCCAATCCATTTAGCATCAACATCCTTCACACCTACACAGAATAAGAGAATTTTATAAAGCTTCTTGAGCTCCCTCTCACGAAGCAGCCTATCTAACCGGTTTTGGCTTCGACTCGTATACTTGTTTCCCAGCATATGGAGACAGCTTGTGTGCAGCTGCAAAAACGCAAGAGCCTAGTTGAGAAGCTTCTCCACTATACTCCAAGAGGAAGAAGAAGGACATTAACTTATAAGAAGAGAGATGATAGACTCAAAAAACACTACTTTAACTCCTGCTTCTCTAATCCGACGACACCATCCAAGCTCGCACCGGAGCTACAGTCAGAAAGTAATGGATAACTAACTACCTTTTGCCACAAAAGATTAAAAAAATGGAAATTTCTCATAGAAAATGTTGGGTTTTCAGCATGCCCCGGCTCTCGCTTGGTCTCTTCGGTCATCCACTTCACAGAATAAGAGAATTTTATAAAGAAGATAGTAACGCTAACTTTTGTATGTTCCCTCGTACTCTCATGGCTGAAACCAAAGCTTAATTTCCAGAAATTTCAAACTATTCTCGCCTTTCCCTTCTACATTTAGATCAAAATCAAATCATAGCTCTCTACTGGCATTGTATCGCAGCAGTAAAAATGAATAGCATCGAGTAAGAACAAAAACGATAACGCAACAAATTACCGATGAACATTCGGTGGGGATTTCCGTGATTTGTCTCGAAGAAAGAAGAAAAAGAAAATTTACCGACTCAATTACCCCTCGATTTTCTATCTGTGGGCGTCGGCCAGATATAGAAGAAGGAGAGTGTAGGGGAAACTTAACAGCTTCATTTCCACCATGAATTCATACACAAATAAGCTTCAGAATAAACTGTAGACGAAGAGCGCCGGAGAATGGATTTCATGCGGCATATTACCGGCGATAGCCCGTTATCCGTCGCCAATACGACCTGATTGTTGGGGTTGTATGCTTGATTCCTTTTCTTGGTCCTTTTAATTTAGGGTATCTCTGTAATAACTTTTAATACAGAGACCTTTTTTGTTTTTTGCCTATCCCAGTCAGCATATATATTGCTAACTCGGACCTAAGTCAAGTAGTGCAATGCAGTCCTGCCTGCATCCAGTGACGGCGCCTGTTTTTCCTCTTTGTTTCTTCCTGTTCTGTGTTTTGCTCCCTGTTCTTCCCTGCAGGTACTCAGTTGAAGATTAGTTCAAAATCTACATTTGGTATCAGAGTCAGGTTACGATCCTCCGACCTGTCTGAGATCCTGTGCAGTATCTTTTTTTTTCTTTGGCTTTGCTCTTCTTCTCATGGCTGCCACTTCTCAGATTTTTTCCTACACACAAACAGGGATTCCCATTTTTGAATGGGAATCATATGATTATTGGAGTAAACAGATGAAAGTGTTTTTCTTGTCTCAAGGACTTTGGGATTTGGTAGAGAATGTCTATCCTCTCATGGAAGCCTCTACATCCACAGACAAAGGTGATAAAACTAAGGCAGATGTTGCCGCCCTGCAGCTCCAGCTTGAAACACATAAGAGAGATGTCAAGGCCTTTCTCTGTATTCAGCAAGGAGTCGGGAGGTCCATACTACCCCTTATCATCGATGCCAACACATCTCAAGAGGCCTGGACAATACTGAAAACTGAATATAGAGGAAGTGATAGAGTCATTGCCATTAGACTCACGAATCTTTGGTGTGATTTTGACAACCTCAACATGAAAGAAGGAGAATCAGTGCAAGCTTACCTCTCCAGAACCACGACCATAGTAAATCAAATTAAGACCTATGGAGATGATCTACCAGAAAAAAGGGTGGTGTCCAAAATCCTTAGCAGTTTGACAGTGAGGTTTGAAAATGTTGTCATTGCCATAGAGGAATCCAAGGACATTACCAAACTCTCCACAGCAGAACTCATGAGCTCTCTTCTCAGCCATGAAGAGAGGATGAAGCGCAAGGAACCTTCAGTTGAACAAGCTTTCCAAAGTCAACTGTCCCTGAGCTCCCAGAAAAAGGATCGTGGAGCAAATTCATCCCTGTCTTATCTTAGAGACAAAGGGCTTGACGATAGAAGCATGCTCTACTGTAAATTGTGCAACAAGAACACACAACACACCAAGGATTGTCTCTCCATATGTAAAAGGTGCAAGAGAAACAATCACCTTCAGAAGGACTGCTGGTTCCGTGAGACAAAATCAAAAGAAGAAGTAAACTTCACCCAGGAAAATGAATCTCTATTTTATTCTTCCACCAGTCCTGAAGGTTCTGCAACGGAAGTATGGTTCCTGGACAGCGGTTGCTCCAACCATATGTCTAATAACAAAAACAATTTTGTCTAACTTAGTGAAGATGATAAGTCAGAAGTGATCATGGGAGATGGGCATGCTAAAACCATTGAAGGAAAAGGGACAGTGGCAGTCAAGTTAAAAAGTGGTGCAGTAAATTATATTAATGATGTTCAGTATGTGCCTGGTTTATCTCAAAACCTTCTCAGTGTTGGGCAGCTGCTCAATAAGGGCTATAAGCTCATATTTGATCAGGGAGAGTGCATCATCCTAGATAAAAGAACACAACAGCTCGTCACCGTGGTTAAGATGTCCAAGAACAAGATCTTCCCATTGTCTATGTCGTTGAGTCTCTCAAATGAACAACACAGCAATCCTAACAGTGATGTAAACTCAGCCCTCAGCAGTATTGCAGATCCAATGCTATGGCATTGTAGATGTGGGCACCTGAACTTTGGAGCCATGGACACACTAAAAACCTTAGTGAGGGGAGTTCAGGGGGATTTCACTGAACACCAATTCTATGAGACTTGTGCAGAGAACAAAATTCACAGAACCACAGTGCCCAAACAAACCCACAGGAGAGCAACTCTTCCTCTTGAACTAGTCCACGCAGATGTCTGGGGCCCAGCAACCACTCCAACCTTTGCTGGAAAAAGGTATTATCTACTTCTCATTGATGATTTTAGCAGGATGTGCTGGTTGTACCTCATCACCCAAAAATCAAAAGTATTTCAAAAGTTTCAGTTGTTCAAGAGAATGGTAGAACAAGAATCCAACCACAAAATAAAGTACCTAAGAACTGACAGGGGGGAGAGTTCCTCAGCTCCGAGTTCAACACTTTCTGTGAAGAGCAAGGAATTAAAAGACACCTCACAGTTCCCTACACACCTCAGCAAAATGGAGTAGTGGAGCGCACGAACAGGACAATGGCTGAGATGAGGAGAAGCATGTTACAACACAATAAGTTGCCAAAGGAATTTTGGGGTGAGGCAATGCATATTGCCGTACATATCATCAACAGGGCCCCCACCAGGTCTTTGCAGAACTCCACACCATATGAGACATGGTATAGAAGGAGGCCCTCCATTCATCATTTTAGGATCTTTGGATCCATTGCCTATGCCTTAAATACAAAAGAACATAGAGATAAGCTTGAGAAGAACGGTGAAAAGTGCATTATGGTGGGATATAGCCAAGAGTCCAAGGGGTACCGTTTATACAATCCTGTGACAAAGAAACTAATCATAAGTAAAGACACTGTATTTGATGAAGGAGGAGTTTGGGACTGGCAAACCAGTGAGGATCAGAACCCCTTGTTTGTAGAGGAAATGGAGGATGCTGCAGGAGTCACTTGTGAAGGATCTCACAGTCCACTACCCTCATCTCAAGACATGGAAAAGTCTCCTCATGAAACAAGGTATGATTCATCATCTCCTCCTAAAAAATTTCATTGTCTAGCCGACATATATGATTCATGCCACATAGCCCTCATCTGTAAAGATCCCTCAAGTTTCTCTGAAGCTGCAGCTCAACCCCAATGGACTGAAGCCATGGATGCAGAAATCAGTATGATTAAAAAAAACAATACTTGGGTCTTGGTAGACAAGCCATCTCACCATACCATCATTGGATTGAAGTGGGTGTATAAACTTAAATTAAATGAAAACGGGGAAGTGCAAAAACATAAAGCCAGGCTTGTAGCCAAAGGCTATTCCCAAAAACTTGGAAGGGATTTCACTGAAACGTTTGCGCCGGTTGCTAGAATGGAAACAATCCGCACACTTCTTGCCTATGCTGCTCAACAAGAACTTGAAATTCACCAACTTGATGTGAAATCGGCCTTCCTAAATGGTGAATTAAGTGAAGAAATATTTGTGCAACAGCCGGAGGGATATGTGGTGAAAGGAGAAGAAGAGAAAGTTTATAAACTCAATAAGGCTCTATATGGGCTTAGATAAGAACCAAGAGCCTGGAATGCAAGAATTGATGCATTCTTCTGTAAAAATGGCTACACCAGAAGCCCCTATGAAGCATCACTGTACTACAAACTTTTTCCAGACGACTCATTTGTGTTCACTTGCATTTATGTTGATGATTTACGGGTTATTGGATCATCCCCTAAGCTCACTGATGAATTCAAACAGGTCATGCAAAAAGAATTTGACACGAGTGATTTGGGAGTCATGAAATACTTCCTGGGACTTCAGATTGAGCAATTTCCAGGTTATGTTTTTGTACACCAGAGTAACTACCTACAAGAAATGTTGAAAAAGTTTGGAATGCAGGATTGTAAGCCAACTGCAACATCGATAACCACCAGTGAGAAACTGCAGAAAGAAGATGGAGAAGAGAAAACCAGTGCAAAAACGTATCACAGTATTGTTGGTTCTCTCATTTATTTGACAAATAGCCGACCGGATATCGAATACGCAGTGGGTATTGTTTCCAGATATGTTAGTGAGCCAAGCATCAGTCATATGAAGGCCGTAAAGAGGATACTCAGGTACCTTCAGGGCACACAAACTTGTGGCCTAGTATACAGAGCAGAAGGGGGTGAAGAAGAGAAGCTAGTGGGGTACTCAGACAGTGATTGGGCAGGGTGTGCTGATGACAGGAAAAGTACCAGTTGATTTGTATTCCAGTTTGGAAACAAATCTATCTCCTGGAGTTCAAGGAAACAACACAGTATCGCCCTTTCTTCTACGGAGGCTGAATACATGGTCATAGGAGAAGCTACAAAGGAGGCCATTTGCTTAAATCACCTAATCGAGGAGTTAAAGAAGGAGAAGCAAACACCAACGACACTGTTAGTTGATAGCACTTCTGCCATTTCGATCAGCAAAAACCCTGTGTTCCATAACCGCACAAAGCACATACATATAAAGCACCATTTTGTTAGAGAGTTATTGGAGAAGAAGGAGATTGAGCTCGTCTATTGCAACACGAAGGAGCAGCTGGCCGACAGAATGACAAAAGCCCTATCTGTGGATAAATTTCAAGCCTTTCGCAAGCGACTTGGAGTCGTCGATCGCAGTGACACCCTAAATTAAGAAGGGGAATGTTGGGGTTGTATGCTTGATTCCTTTTCTTGGTCCTTTTAATTTAGGGTATCTCTGTAATAACTTTTAATACAGGGACCTTTTTTGTTTTTTGCCTATCCCAGTCAGCATATATATTGCTAACTGGGACCTAGGTCAAGTAGTGCAATGCAGTCCTGCCCGCATCCAGTGACAGCGCCTGTTTTTCCTCTTTGTTTCTTCCTATTCTGTGCTTTGCTCCCTGTTCTTCCCTGCAGGTACTTAGTTGAAGATTAGTTCAAAATCTACACTGATGCTGGCTTTCGTCATTATGCCGCATTCCCTGGCAACTGGGCTACCTTCTATTTGGTTTGATAAATGCTGGGCAATGCGTTCAAGGAACCGCGCCATGACAGCTAGTTTGTCTGCCAACTTATCTCTTATCTCTTTGAGAAAAAAAATTATTATAGGTTTAATATTCATGTTCTATGCTAGAAGATATCTACCTCAGACTCTATTGGTTTCGGCGGTGACGTTTGGAATGGGAGAGGTGAGGCAGTTTCATGTTGAATATCAAAAATAGCGTTTTGGAGCATTGGTGTTGCAGTTGCTCAACGCTATTGTTGTCCGGTTGAATTGAACCGTCTCAGCTCGAGAGAGGGCCGAGCGCGCAAATAGTCAAAGTAAAGATAGACGGCTGACAATAAAGTTTTAGCATGAAAAAACCCCGGAAAGAGGGAAAAAATCTCATGATTGGATTGGTAATTCCTCTATGTCTCTGTGTGTTTCAAATGAAAGTAGAGAACTCGAGGGCGACAGGTCGTCCCTCATTATAGCAATAGTAGAAGAAGAAGAAGAGTCTTCGAGGGTGACAGGTCACCTCTCTAGAAAGCTAAATATTTGGTGGAGGAAGAAGTGAGGCGCTTGAGTCGATTCTTTAGAAAAGTGAGATCTTTAGGTCGTCACTGAAGGAGATATTTGAAGTAGAGGAAGATCTTCAAATCCTAAAGGAGATCTTCGAACCTTGAAAGAGATCTTCAAGTACTGAAGGAGAACTCTGAAGGATTTTGTCGAAGGAGCTCTCTCAGGTGTTGAAGGCATGGTGTCTTCAAATGAGGGTTTTGAGCTCATTTTATAGCTTTGGTCAGGGGTAGTCTGGTAACTTTGTTGTTGTAACCACTGTAACTTCCTGACGTGCGAATCACAATCGTCGATTTGGAGCATACATATTATCATTTTTTTGGATATGACCATTTTGCCTCCCGGGCAGTTTATGCGGTCCGGACAACTTGGGCAGTTTTGTGGCGACGCTGACATCAGCGAACACTACCTGTAGTGTGAGAGGTTAAGAATGTTAACTTTCACGTGTGCAATGAGTGTGGAGGTACTCTGAGGGAGCAGTGAGCGTGGAGGTGTCGGGACCGCGCCATGAGCGTGGTGACGCTCTCAGCGAGCAGTGAGCGTGAAGGCGTTGGGACCGCGTCATTGGAGTGGAGGTGCTTTGAAGGTGTAGTGAGCGCGGAGGCGTAGGGAGTGTGCCCTGAGCGTAGAGGTGTTTTAAGCGTGGGTTCGATTTTGGAGAAGCTCAGCGCCTGTCGTGAACGCATAGGCGCTCGTCGTGCACTACAAGTGTGGGATCAGAAAGTGTGGCCCGGGCCATCTCGAGGAGGTAGCGCAGTGTCGGCCGCACGAATGGGGTTATAGTCAGGCCACACCCGGGAGGTGCGGTCCTGAGCAGACCTCAAGGAGGGGCGATTTTGGTCGCACCCAAGCGGAGTGTTGTAACACCCCAAATCCTAATTTGGGTTCAGGTTGGGTGACACGGCCTGGGACACGGGCTTGTCCCAGGGCGTGTCGTGCTCGGGTTGAGCAGCCTCTCGAGTGCTCGACAAAATACCCTCGAGAAGTTCTCGAGAGGGAACACGCCCTGCGACATGGGCGTGTCAGGGGGCGTGTCCCCCTCTGGTCGACGAACTGCGCTCGACGATCGTCGAGCTGCAAGTCAAGTTGAGTACACGGCCTGTGACACGGGTGTGTCATAGGGCGTGTCCTTCTCTGGATCAGCCAGGGATGTGTGTGCTGGTGGACACGGGTGTGTCTTGGGGTACACGGCCTGGGACACGGGCATGTCCCATGGCCGTGTCCCGCTCGGGTTGAATTGGTGGTGTGCTGCCTGAGGAACACATCATGCCACACAGGCATGTACTGTATGACACGGGCGTGTCAGCCAGGTGACACAGCCGTGTCACGTGGCCGTGTCATGTTCTGGGTAAGGCGATTCGTGCACCGCTTAAGAGACAGGGCATGTGACACGGGCGTGTCACGGGGCGTGTCAGCCCAAAAATGAAGATTTCTGGGCTATACCCCCAAAGCGGGGGGCGGCATTGGCCGCACCCCACAGGGGGATACAAAATTAGCCGCACCCCAAAGGGGGTGCCACGTTTGCCGCACCACATGGGGGTGTGGCAACGGCGACACCACATGAGGGGTCTGGTATTGGCCACAACATATGGGGGTCCGGCCCAGCCGCACTGTAATGCCCCAAATCTCGAGGATGAATGGGCTGAGTCGGGTGGGCAGTACGGCCTGGGACACGGGCATGTCTAAGGTCATATCCTACTCTGTATGAGGCAATACGGTCGGGGACACGGGCGTGTCCTGCACTCGAGTGCTGGCAGGGTGTTTTCAAGTGAGCTCGACGAAATGCAGTCGACGATCCTCGAGTTGGCTACACGGCCTGTGACACGGGCGTGTCCAGGGCCGTGTCCTACTATGTGCTCGACGTTTTCTTGAGTGAGCTCGACGAAATGCGCTCGACGATCCTCGAGTGGGGCACACGGCCTGTGACACGGGCGTGTCAAGGGCTGTATCCTTCTCTGTGCTTGGTCAGGCCTTTGAGAACTGATGAACACGTGCTGGACACGGGCGTGTCCGACGCCGTGTCTAGCACACGGTCTGTGACACGGGCGTGTCACATGACCGTATCCTGGTCGGTCAAGTCGGTTTCTTTGCCGCTTAAGGCACACAGTGTAACATCCCATGTTACTTCTAGGCCCCCTTCACTTAGATTGAGTTAGGCATGGGGTGGGTGATAGGGGATTTAGCTAGGCTTGACCCTAGGTAGTGGATTGTAGCCATGTGGGGCCCACTAAGGGGCCAAAGTCAAACTAGGTCAAACTAGCCTAAATAGGAACCCTAACCATACCATGACCCCACCACATTGCCCTAACCCTAAGAACAATCTAAGTGAACCCTAAAGCATGCCATTAGGTCACCCATTGACAAAATTTGACCAAGTCAACTCTAAACCTTAATTTGGTCAAACCCCTACACCTAAAGGCCAAATAGTCCAAGTGGGACACCACCATGACCCAACCCAAGTTGGATGGTGTCATAGGGTCCATGACCTTCAGGTGGGGTCAGCCCACTCATCAAGTTGACCAAGTCAACTCTAAAAATCAACTTGGTCAAACATGTGGCCTAAAGGGGAAAATAAAGGTCAAGCCCATTCCCAATGGGCTAAGCCCATGAACCAAGACCCATGACCAGCCTTAATGGTTAATGACAGCCCCTACCCCCTGAAAGGGCAACTAGATCTGATATACTCTAGAGGGGGGTGAATAGAGTATATGGTGCTATAAAAACTTTTGCAAACTTTTACAACAATTGTTGTAATATGTGTGAGCAGGGAAGCAGAAATAAATCTAATCACAGTACTAAGCTATGCAAAAACTAAGCACAGAAAAATCTAGGCCAGAAACAAAAAGTAAACAAGCAGAACCAGAGGACACAAGGAAATATAGTGGTTCCCCAAACTTGGGTACATCCACTCTTCTACCACCTTAGGTAGGAATCCACTGCAGGATGAGTTGATCAGGTGTCCTGGGCACCAATGAGCTTTTGATAAGGTGCTCAAAAACCAAAGCAGATTTTTTGATCAGGTGTCTTGCCACCAATGAGCTTTTGACAAGGTGCTCAAAAATCAGATTCAAACTTTTGAAGGGAGTTTGAGAAACCCTTTACAGAGTGGGGGTGAGAGAGTGATGGCAGTCTTCTCTTTCTCAAACAACTGAGAAGACTATGTGGATTGATGTCAAAGCTCCCCCTGAATCCTTGAAATCTTCAGGAAGAAAAGCTTTGCTGAGGGTGATAGGCCTTCAAAGGTAGAACTCCAGCAATAGATGGTTTCAGCAATGGCTGAAATGTTGAGTGTCTGGAGTCTTGAAATGATGTTGGCCTTGAACACTTTGAGAGCTGAAGAGATCTGAAGATTTGAGAAAGCTTGATCTCCTTTTGATGAGTGTTCTTCAGAATTCTTTTTGACAGAAGATTTTGAATGAGTCTCTGTAATCTGTATTGTGTGTTCTCTTCTTGTTAATCTTTTGATTCAAAAACATTCTGTCTTTTATTCTCTGTTCCAGAATAGAATATCATTCTCTGTCAAGGATAGCCGTTGGCCTGCATTGATTGCAGCCTTAATTGCATAATTTCTTCTGGAGGAAAGTCCACAGAATTATTCCTTGAAAAATCCCTTGAAACTTGGTCCAGAAATAAATGAAAACGGCTAGCAAATCTCTGAATTAATTGCAGAATAACTCCTAACTGATTTGAATTTGAATTCTGGAAGTTATCTGAAATCGTCGAACTGAGCTCTGCTATCGTCGAGCTGAGCTCAGCGATCTGGAAAACTTAAGCAGCAAAATAATCGTCGATCTGAGCTCAAAGATCGTCAAACTGAGCTCAGAGATAAATATCCAAAGCAGAGTCAAAATCGTCGAACTGAGCTCACCGATCGTCGAATGGAGTTCGACGATATTATGAAGTTGAGCTCAGCGATCGTCGAATGGAGCTCGACGATCTGTCGAAGTTGAGCTAGACGATCGTCGACCGGAGTTCGACGAATCGTCGTGCTGAGCTCGACGATCAGACTTGGTCTCCAGACAGAAAAACTTGGTCTTCAGGGCAGCTTCCAAACCTAGACTTCTAACCCTTAGACTCAATTCTAATTGACCTATTAAGTTATACAGAAGGTCAAGCAAAGGTTCCTAGAGACATAGTGATCCTGACCCAAATTAGTAATAGGGTGTTCCAACAATCTCCCCCTATTTGGGTTAGGATTACTATTTACAGACTTTGGAAAAGTTCAAATAACATCATACAATCAGAAAAGCATAAAAACAACAGGTAGATATTGCAGAAACATCACAGATATATATATATATATATATATATATATATATGGCATCCAGATAGCAGTCAGAAAATCCAAAGATTGTCACCTTACAAAGTCACTTCTTCTCTTTGCCTTTAACCATTTTGATTTCTCTGTTAGGGTTCAGGGCTTCTTTGTTGGATCTGGTGTCATCTGCTGCACCCAAGTATGTTTGCTTTGAAGACCTGGGAACCACAGCAGCAGGATGCAACTCCATATATCTGTCAGCGTCAAAGAATTTACTGGAGGCATATCTTTCTAATTCTTTTTGCCTTTGCTCAGACATTGTAGAAATGTTGGAAGTATCTAGCCCTTGTTCTTTGGCCTTCTTAATCTGATCTAGTGCAGCCAATTCCTTCATCCTGGCAGTCCAAGCAACTGGATTCTTTTCAGGGTCCTCAAATGGTACAGGTGGCTCATACCTGTTGGAAGAATTATCTTGAGGAGGCCTAGCAGACACTGTCTCTTTTAGCTTGTAGGGGAATGGACCAGAAGTAGTATCAGATGAAACATGTCCTCCCCTGGAGTATGGGTGCTGCCTGGAATACCCTTTAGAATAAACCTGAAAATCTCTTTGACTACCCCTGTATCCTCCTCTGCTAGAATAAGAACCCCTAGATTGGCTTTCCCTTTGGTAGGATCTGGCATGGGGTTGATAGGGAGCCTGGCTTCTAGCTGGGGCTTGACTTGCAGAGCTTCCACCTGCACCTGCATCAGGAGGAGGTGGTGGAGGAGGATGAGGGTGTTGGAACTGGGAGGAGCCCTTCTCATACTTTCTCTTCTTCTTCATGGCTTTCAGCTGGTTTTTGGAATACTGCATCCAATGTTCAGTAATTTGGCAGTTATGTAGAATATAATAAGGAATATCATTATTATCCTTGACTTTTGCAGGAGGAACCCTTTTCATTGCCTTGCTCCTTGCCTTCCTTTTTCTGGCAATGGTAGCAGCTGAATCATCAGAGTATGTTTTGAATTCATCAGTCTCAGAACTCTGGTCATCATATATAGCATCTATTTTCTTCATCAATTCTTTCTTCAGCTGAACAGCAGCAGATACAGGAGGTGAAGCAGGAACAATAACAACAGCAACTGTAACAGTCTCACTCACAGCAGTAACAACATCAAACTCTGCAGCAGGCTCAACATCAATGGCCTCTGTCATCAGAAGATCCTTGGATGTTTGCTCATCAGAAGCAATTGGGATTTCAGCAGCAGTGTGAACAATCTCAGCAGTATCAACAGTTTCAGAAGCAAAGTCAGTGTTTTCTTTATCAACAGCAGCAGCAGCAACTTCAGTAGCAGCAATCACTGAATGTACAAATGCAGAGATAATGCTAGGGTCACAGCAAGAGACAGGCACCAGTGCCTTGGACAAATCTTCTGGGGGCTGGACAGCATTAACCTCTGGGAGATAGCTGAAGAAGGCAGGATCAAAGGCAGAAAGTAAAGACCTTAGGTCTATTGCAAGAACTGCAGTAGGAGCCTGACATTCTGGAGGCACAGCAACAGTGGCAGAAGAGGCAGCAGACACAGAAACATCAGCAGCAACAGCAGAAACAGCAGCAGCAACAGCATGAAAGCTTGCTTCATATGGCATCTCCCCCTGCCTAGATGTAGATACATCTGTATCAAGGCAAACTGCTGGTGGTGTTGCCTGAGGAAGGAGGGAGGAAAGCCTGACAGAGAGGGCTGCCACTGACAAGTGTAGAGGAGCCAATGAGGTCTCTAAGAGTAGAGAGAGCCTGGGGGCAATTAGCTCATACAACTTGTCAGCTAGGGCTGAGAGGTCTACATGCTCAACAACAGGAGCAGAGGTAGATGGAATAGGGATAGCTGAGGATGCTGGAAGTGGAGGGCTGGAGAGTGGAATGGATGGCTCAGGTGTTGGGATGGTGGAAATGGAGGACAAGGGGATGGATATGTATATGGTGAAAGTTGGTTGGTCAATGATATGGTGGAGGAGATCTTGGAATGAAGTTGAGGAGGAGGGTAACTCTGGAGGAGATGAGGGGGAATCATCCATGTAGGAGTCATCCAGAAGGGTGAAGGATGGTATGGATGGTGATGATGTGATATCTGGTGGAGGTAGAATGGGTGCTGGAGATGGAGTTGAGGTTGGAGATGGGCTGGATATGGTAATGGGGGATGGAGCTGGAATGGTGGATGGTAGAGGTAGGGTTGGACTTGGAGGAGGAGGAGAGGCAGCAACAGCAGCAGCCAGGTCTTCTGCAGGAGCAGAGACTTGTGGGAGAGTGACTCTTTGAGTCCTGGTGCCTGAAGGAGCACTAGAGGAGGGCCTGCTTGGCTTGCTTATTTGCCTGTCCCACTTGCCAAAGAGGGCACAGGTAAGTCTCTTGGAGGCATTAATGTGAACTCCAGAGGAGACCAGCAAGGCAGGGCACTTTGTCTGCAGAAAAACTCCAAGAATCCTGCCAAAGTTAACAAAGCTTTTGTTGATTTTCTTCTTGATTAGGTCAAAGAAGACCTCTCCCCAGTTCAAACTTTTCTTATCCACCAGAGCTCCCATGAGGCAGAGCTGATGTCTGGATATAGTGTCATGAGCAGAGTGCTTTGCCAGCAGCACTTTTCCTACTACATCTGTCAGGAATCTGTATTCAACAGATAGATTCCTCTTGAATAGCTTGCTAGGGTTTCCCTCTGGATGACCCATCCTGGCAAGCATGTCAGAAAACTCCTCCCCAGATAACTCAGCAGATTCTTCTCCATTTCTTAGTCCAAAAACCTCTGTTAAAATTGTGGGGGTCAAGGGTACCTGGTTTCCAGCAATAGATACAACTATTGTGTTGTTGTCTAGATTATGAGCAGTGTAAACCCATTCCTTGATTTCATCTGAGGCCAGCTTTATCCTGGTGGTCATGAGGGCAGACAGATTCTGATCCTTGAATAAACTCAGAATGTCTTGGAAAACTTGGTCAGTAGTGCTGAATGATTCCATATCAATGTCGAAGCCTGCATCAAACTTCATTGCGGCTAGGACAGCAACTGATACAGCCATTGTACCTGCAAAAACTTAACAAACAAAATGACCAAGCGTAGAACTGTTTGGAGGGAAGAAAATTCTTGCAGAGAAATCGAAAGCGCAAAAGAGAACGACGGCGAAAAATGAGTTTTATATTAGGGTTCGACGCAGAATTGGAAAGATCATTGAACTCAGTTCGACGATCGAGGCTTCTAAAGGAATCTGAAGAGACTCCAACATCGTCGATCTCCGTTCGACGATCTTGAAAGGCGTCGAGCTCCGTTCGACGATCGTTCAGTGAACAAAATCGTCGAGCGCCGTTTGACGATCGTTGACCAGAAAGAGAGAGTTCATACTATCTGAGAGGCACTGAACTCAGTTCGACGATTCTGGAAATCGTCGAACTCCGTTCGACGATCTTTGGGGAAATCGTCGAGCGCAGTTCAGAGATCAGAAAATTCTAGACACTAAGAAAAATCAGAATTTTTGCCTAGTCTTGGTCAATTTTTAGCTTTCAAAATCTTGGATATTATTTAAGGCTTCCTCCATCTAACATTCCTAACTGATTTAGGAAGAAAGTGTGTTTCTTTTCATCCAAAGGCTTGGTGAAAATATCTCCCCTTTGTAAATCAGTTGGGATATATTGCAATTCAATTTTATTCTTTTCAACATTGTCCCTTAAGAAGTGATGCCTAATCTCTATGTGTTTTGTCCTACTATGGAGGACTGGATTTTGAGCTATGGAAATAGCACTTGTATTATCACAAAAGATTTTTGACTTCTCTAACTTGTAACCATAGTCTAGGAGTTGGTTTTGAATCCACAGTATTTGTGAACAACAACTGCCTGCAGCCATATATTCAGCTTCAGCAGTTGAAGTTGACACAGATGTTTGTTTCTTACAAAACCAAGAGACAAGTCTGTCACCAAGGAACTGACAAGTTCCACTGGTGCTTTTCCTGTCAATTCTGCATCCAGCATAATCAGCATCTGAGAATCCAGTTAAATCAAATGCTGAATCTTTTGGATACCAGAGACCTAGATTTGGACAACTTTTAACATACTTGAGAATCCTCTTTACTAAAGTGAGGTGTGACTCTCTAGGGCTAACTTGGAACCTAGCACATATACATGTAGCAAACATTATATCTGGTCTACTAGCTGTAAGATACAGTAAAGAGCCAATCATTGCTCTATATGTGGTCTGATCAACAGGTTTCCCATGTTCATTAGCATCCAATACAGCATTGGTAGGCATGGGTGTTCTCATACAAGATGCCTCAGACATACCAAATTTCTTAACCAACTCATTTGCATATTTGGTTTGAGAAATGAAGATGCCTTCAGCATGTTGCTTGACTTGCAATCCTAGGAAGAAGGATAGCTCACCCATGCTACTCATCTCAAATTTAGAATGCATTAGGTTAGAAAATCTTCTGCACAATTTTGAGTCAGTAGAACCAAAAATGATATCATCTACATAAATTTGTACTAGTAGGGTGTGAGACTTATGGGTTCTAATAAAAAGAGTTTGGTCTACTCTACCCCTTATAAAACCATTTTCCAAGAGAAAGCATGCTAGGGTCTCATACCATGCTCTAGGAGCTTGCTTGAGACCATATAATGCTTTATTTAATCTAAAAATATAATCAGGATAAGTTGGAGAGATAAAACCTGGAGGTTGTCTGACATAAACTTCCTCTTTGATGTCTCCATTCAAGAAAGCACTTTTGACATCCATCTGATAGACTTTGAAACCTTTGTGAGCTGCATAAGCTAGAAATATCCTGATGTCTTCCAATCTTGCAACTGGTGCAAAGGTCTGGTCATAGTCAATTCCTTCTTCTTGAGAGTATCCCTGAGCAACTAGCCTTGCCTTGTTCCTTATTATTACTCCTTGATCATCCAGTTTGTTTCTGAATACCCATTTTGTTCCAACAATAAAATGATCCTTAGGCTTTGGCACTAGTTCCCATACTTTGTTCCTCTCAAATTGATGCAATTCCTCTTGCATTGCAATGATCCAATGTGGATCTTGCTCTGCATCTTGAATGGACTGAGGTTCAATTTGAGATAGGAAGCAGGTGTACAACAGGTTTTGGTTGACCTGATTTCTGGTTTGCACACCAGCTGAGATTTCTCCAATTATTTGGGAAATTGGATGGTCTCTTGATGTTACTAAATCAACAGGGGGTGTTGATTGTTCACCAACCTGTGTTGTTGTTTCCTCTTGTGGTACAACAACTGGCTCTTCAGGTTGTGCTTCAATGTGTTGAGCATTCCCTTCATCTTCACTGCTTTCATTATCTTGAGCAACCTGCAACTTGTTCATATCTTCAACCAGAGAGTGTTCCTGCAAAGGTTCTATGGTAGAAGAAATCTTCTCCTTGAAAGACATGTTAGTTTCATCAAAAGAAACATGAACAGATTCCACAATTTTCAAAGATGATTTATTATAGACCCTATAGGCCTTGCTGATCATGGAGTATCCCATAAACACTCCTTCATCAGCTTTGGCTTGAAATTTTGCTAAATATCTCTTGTCATTATTGTGAATATAGCAAATACAACCAAAAATTCTAAAGTAGTCAATTTTAGGTTTCTTCCCTTTGAGTAGTTCATAGAGAGTCTTTCCCTTTAGTTTATGTATCAGACTTCTGTTCAACACATAGTTGGAGGTGTTCACTGCCTCTGCCCAAAAGGATAGAGGTAGATGAGCATCTGACAACAATGTAGTGGCAGATTCAATAAGGGTTCTATTTTTCCTTTCAGCTACCCCATTTTGTTGAGGAGTTCTAGGAGCTGAGAAAGTATGCTTGATCCCTTCACTCTGACAGAACTCTTGCATAAGAAGAGAATCAAACTCTGTCCCATGATCACTTCTGAGCAGGGCAATGTGAGTATTGAACTCAATCTGTACACATTTGAGAAACTCTGTCAGACACTTAAAGTTATCAGACTTCTTCCTTAGAAAGAACACCCAAGTGAATCTAGAGAAGTCATCTACAACTACTAAAGTGTAGCATTTCCATCCTAGGCTTTGTACTGTGATGGGTCCAAACAGATCCATGTGTAACAGATACAATATCCTAGGTGAATCACTCTTATTAAGTGACTTAAAACTGTTTTTAGTTTGCTTGCCTAATTGACAAGCCCTGTAGAGTCCTTCCTTCTTGTAGGGGCCAGAAGGTAGTCCTCTAACAAGGTTGTCCTTGGATAGCCTAGCAATAGTTCTAAGGTTTAGGTGTCCTAGTCTCTTATGCCATAAAACATTTGGTCTACAGACTGAATTAAACAAGCAGATATCTACATTGGTTGAAAGAAAATCTACTAGGTAGATGTTATCTTTCCTTTTACCTGTCAACACAGTTGTGTTGTCCTCTGACTTGATTTTGCATAAGGTTTTGCTGAAGGTCACCTGGTAGCCTTCATCACACAGCTGATTGATGCTGATCAGGTTGTGCTTCAGTCCTTCCACATATGCTACCTTCTTGAAGGTTACTGATCCAATCTGTACTGCACCATATCCCTTAGTTTGTCCAAAGTTGGAATCACCAAAGATAACTTTGGGTCCAAGCTTGGCTCTGAAGGATGTGAGGTGGTCCTTATTCCCTGTCATGTGCTTAGAGCACCCACTATCCAAATACCATTGCTGGTTAGATGTTGGATAGGTCTTCACCTGCACATAAAATAATTCACTTGTTTTTGACCCATTTTACCTTGGGCCTAGGTTGATAACCTTTAAATTCAGAAATGAAAGACATCCCTGGCTGACTCTTATATCCTTCAGGATGATATCTCCTTGGAGGTAGAATCCATTCAGTATAAGGTTAAAGGTTTGGGATGAAGAACCCTTAGGATTCAATTTTGACTTGCCTTTGAAAAAGTTTCCAGAGCTCTGACCTCTGTTCGACGATCTTGGAGCTGCGTTCGACGATCTTGGGTCAGATCGTCGAGCTCCGTTCGACGGTCGACTATGGCTGAGGTCAGGTATATGAGATTGTCGACCTGCGTTCGACGACTTTGGCTGAGATCGTCGATCTGCGTTCGACGATTTTTCCTGAGATCGTCGAGCTGCGTTCGGCGATCGTCGATCTTCATTTGGCGATCGTCGATCTTCGTTCGACGATTTCTGCTGGGACTTAGTTTTCTGAGGCAAATCAGAATTTTTCCTAGCAACCTCTACAACTCCCTTTCCCTTGTCAGAAATGAACTTGATGGGAGTTGTTAGGACTATAGGTTGGCTGGATGAAGCACCCAAGCCCAGTGTACTGTTAAATCTAGAGTTCACTGTGCTTGTGATGTCCATCAGCTTGATGCTTCTCCCATTAAGGGATTCTTCAAGCTTCTTGGCCTCAGAGAGCTCACTTTTTAGTGTAGCTATCTGTTCCCTATAGTTCTCCAACTCCTGAGAGAGTTTGAGGTTTTCTGACTTTAAAACATTGTGTTCAGATAATTGATTTCTGAGAGAGATAATCTCTTTCTCAGACTTTAGCAGGTCCAAACACAGTGCTTTAAATTCAGATTTAAAATCTTCTGAACTAAAGTCAAAAGAGCTAATTACCTGATCTTCTTCAGGTTGAGTCTCTGAGTCTGACTCTGACTCTTCTTCCTCTGAATTGTGTTGTGAGGCATTGATTGCCATCATGCAGAACTCCTTTTCCTCTGCATCATCCTCTTCATCACTGGAGCTGGAAGAGGCTTCTGACTCCTCTTCAGTCTCACTCCAGGATTCAGCAACAAACCCTTTCCTTGTATGCTTATTTTTGCTTGAGGAAGGTTTGCTATTGCCATTTCTTTTGGAATCTTTCTCCTTCCTTCTTTCTTTTCTGTCCCTTCTGTCCTTGTTCTTGTTCTCTGGACAGTCAGGAACTATGTGCCCTGGTTTCCTGCAACCAGATTGTAACACCCCGAAGTCAAGAGGATCATTTTGAGCCAAATCGGGTCCAGGCATGGGTGACACGGCCTGGGACACGGGCGTGTCCCAGGGCGTGTCAGTTGACACGGCCTGCGACACGGGCGTGTCGTAGGGCGTGTCAAGGTTGTGTCGACGATTGGACTTGGTGTCGACGATTTTCGCTCGACATCGTTGAGAGGGGGCACACGGCCCAGGACACGGCCGTGTCGGATGCCGTGTCGAATGCTCGACGAGTGTTAGTCGACGATCGTCGAGTATCGAGTTCCAGTGAGGACACGGTCTGTGACACGGGCGTGTCACAGGGCGTGTCAGTGGGCGTCAAGTTCAGCTCGACGTCTCGGGTTAGGGCGTGTTTGCGGGACACGGGCGTGTCCTGGTGCACACGGCCATGAACACGAGCGTGTGCCAAGCCGTGTGCCAGGCCGTGTGAAGTCTCGGGTTGATTTGGGATTATTTCTGTTGAGGTACACGGCCTCAGACACGGGCGTGTCTGAGGGCGTGTCGGGTACACGGCCGTGACACGGGCGTGTCACACGGGCGTGTAATGGTTGGATTGAGACGGTTGTCTGCCGCTTTAGGGGGACACGGCCTGTGACACGGGCGTGTCACAGGGCGTGTCAGGCCGTGTTCAGGGTTTTCTGGCCAGATCTGAGCCGTTTGTTTCCCTCTTCCTGGATCCAGTGGCTGGGCTTTGTCCAGGTGTTGGGAAGGCCGAGAATTTGAAGATAAATCCAATTATCTTCTTCTCCTTCTTCTTCATTTCCATTCCAAGAGAGAAAAAGAAGAGAGGCCTAAGGGAGAGAGAAGGGAGGAGTCTTCCAGCTGCTGTAGGAGCTGCGGAGTGCGGAACGAAGATCCGAGAGTGGATTCGTGAAGGCAGAGCCGAGGCGGTGATTTCCATCCGGCTACTTCATGGCGCCGAAGCGATCTTCAAGGGTAACGATCTCCTTCTTGGACATCGAAGTCCTTTCTCTATACAGGTGCTTGGAATCCTCCACCAAGAGGTGGATCGCGGAAGTGATTCCTTTGTTGAGTCTGCATCTAGAGCCGGAATGATGACGTACGGCGTAGGCATGCTGTGTGAAGCCCATCTGGACCGGTAGTCTGGATTGGTGATGTTCATGGGTAAACCGGAGAAGACTCCGTGACTTTGATGATGTGCAAAATGGATTTTTGTTGTGATGAATGTATGGATGTACTGCTTGTGAGGAGGCTTTGGGGAAGCTCCTGGTTATGAGATGATCAATTGGTAGCACGCCTGGGGAGCGCGTGATAAACCCGGCCTGTTACACCACTAGGGTGGGTTGATCTAGTTAAGGAAGGGATCGATGGGCGGCAATGCTAGGGGAGCCGAGTTAAACTCGGGTTGCTGCACCACATGGTGTGGGTCGATCGGATTAGGAGGGGGACCGATGGGTAGACATTGCCTGGGGAGCTTAGATAAACCCGGCTTGCTACACCACGGAGTGTGGGTCGGTCTGCTCTGTTTGTGATGCTGTGAGGATGGACCTCTGAGTGGCTTGGGCGGGATGTCGCCAGCTTGCGAGCTGGTGGACTAGGGCCGGTCAACCAACAAGTTAAAGCCTCGAGAGACAGCGGTGTACGACGGTGGATTCCGGTACGCCAAGAAGGTGCCCTGAGTGCACGGAGCGTTGGTGGACTCCAGCGTTTGTGATGTGGTGTGTTTGTTAGATAGTGACATAAAGAGAATGATCCTATGATATGATTTGGTGTTGTTTGCTGATGCTTGATGAAAACGGAAGCACTGTATACAGGGAAGGAACCACTACCCCGGGTAGGGGGTGGGGTCGTTATAATGGGTCAGCAATGCTGACCGTTACTTTGTTTTCTGTGTTGGTTTGGATGATGACTTGCAGGTGCTGCGGTTTGGAAAGAATAAGTGGATTGACTAGCCTGGTGTTCTTAGTCCTTGAAGGCTATGTGAAGAATCGTGGTTGGATTTCATGTGTGGCCGGCCTGCGTGCCGATGTACGAACTTATTGCTATGTAAAGAGAAACTTGTAAAGCCATAAGGCCAGGGTGTGTGAGTTGTATACATTCCTGGTGTTGTTTTTATATAAATCTGGTATTTATATTTGGTGGACATTCTGGTTTGAGTTCATGCTAACAAGAAAAATTGCTGCGCTAGAATGGAATGAGTTAAGGATACGCATAAATTTTGATTTCCACACGTGATTCCTTCGCTTGTCTGTGCTATATGGCGTGGGGCCCCGGCCGGACCCACTGTTATATGTCATGTGACAGGTGGGGGCGTTACAAAGTGGTATCAGAGCCAGGTTTAGATTGTTTGGGAGGAGAGAACATAATGAACTCATGAATGTCCACTAGGAATGTATGTCATGCATATGATGTGCGTGAGGGTGTAGTCAATGTACCAGTACCGTTATGATTTGGAAGGATTTAATGGTGTTCTGTACATTGATAGGTGGCGAGGGATGGAGCTGGGCCGTCTGCGCCCCAGCGGTCGGATGAAAGTGCAGCACCCGTGGAAGCGCCGATGCCTCCCTCGGCAGAGGCCATACGGGTGGTCGCGGAGACAGTGCTTGCAGTGTTACAAGCACAACCAACTGGACAGGCAAGATCTGGTGGAAGGCAAGAGCATGCTGCCGAGGTGGTGGAAGCGCAAGCAAGTGACGATGCCTTGTCACGTTTTATGCACTTTCACCCACCTACGTTTGGTGGAGCGCTTTCACCAACGCAGGCAGAAGATTGGTTGGCAAGAGTAAAAAGGATCCTAACCGCAATCAGGACGGTCGAAGAACAGAAAGTGATGTTGGCCACTTTTCTGTTGGAAGGAGATGCAAGATTATGGTGGGATGAGATTGAAGTGCACCACTTGGCAGGTCGAGGTTTAACAGAGATTTCAATGGAGGAATTCTCCCAAATATGTTTAGCCAAGTATGTGCCAGTGTCGCAGAGGATTGCGATGGAAAATGAGTTTCTCCGCTTGGTGCAGGGTGAGCGAGATATTGATACCTACCTGCATGAGTTTACAAGATTGGGGAGATATGCGGGATCTACCTTTGCGGAGGAAGTGCGAAAGACAAATCGGTTTTATGGCGGATTGCGGGATGAATTGAGGTTGGCACTTCCGAGTTCCGTGAGCCAAGGCTTTCAGGCGTTGGTTGATACAGCTCGTGCGTTGGAGAAGGATATGAAGCGAGTACAGGAGAATAAGAAACTGGCAAGGGAAAAGTCTGAGTTGAAAGAATCGGAGTTTCGACGACAAGAGAAGAAAAGATTTAGGCCGGTGGACGTAGCTCCGTCGACTGTTTCTTCGGGGGCGACGTATGGGCCAGGACGTGTGGATACACGTATATGTTATAAATGTGGGCAGCAAGGACACATCGCAAAATTCTGTTGGAATGTCCCTCCAGGGAGTGAGAAAAAGATAGGTGCGTCATATGAAGAAAAAGGGAAAGCAGTGGCCGAATCATCTGCACCCCCGACGCAACCTCGCTTGCATGCGATGGACGTGCAAGAGCCGCAAAGCTCAGTTGGTGAAATTCAGCCTCGAGCAGTTCATTTATCATTAAATCGCGAATTTCAAAATCGGGAGGCTGAGAGGAAGTGAACTGATGTGAAGCATGTCGATGTTATGTATGTTTTGTAAACTATGTTTTGATGAATCATAGTTGATGTACATCACTTTTGGCTGATGTAAATGATGTTGATACTTGTGATTGTGCCGAAATCAATCAATTCTGTCGTTTTGTTTGAGGTCTTATGTGGTTGAATGTGCACAAGTGGAAGTTAGGGATGTTTGTTGTGTTGTCTGTTTGTTAGTGTGTGCGGAGGCTTGCGGTGTACGCGTTTGTGATGTTGTGACGAATTGGCTGTGTGGAGTCAAATTTCGAGGACGAAATTATTTGAAGGGGGGGGGGAGGATTGTAACACCCCGAAGTCAAGAGGATCATTTTGAGCCAAATCGGGTCCAGGCATGGGTGACACGGCCTGGGACACGGGCATGTCCCAGGGCGTGTCAGTTGACACGGCCTGCGACACGGGCGTGTCGTAGGGCGTGTCGAGGTTGTGTCTACGATTGGACTTGGTGTCGACGATTTTCGCTCGACATCGTTGAGAGGGGGCACACGGCCCAGGACACGGCCGTGTCGGATGCCGTGTCGAATGCTCGACGAGTGTTAGTCGACGATCGTCGAGTATCGAGTTCCAGTGAGGACACGGCCTGTGACACGGGCGTGTCACAGGGCGTGTCAGTGGGCGTCAAGTTCAGCTCGACGTCTCGGGTTAGGGCGTGTTTGCGGGACACGGGCGTGTCCTGGTGCACACGGCCATGAACACGGGCGTGTGCCAAGCCGTGTGCCAAGCCGTGTGAAGTCTCGGGTTGATTTGGGATTATTTCTGTTGAGGTACACGGCCTCAGACACGGGCGTGTCTGAGGGCGTGTCGGGTACACGGCTGTGACACGGGCGTGTCACACGGGCGTGTACTAGTTTGATTGAGACGAGTTGTCTGCCGCTTTAGGGGGACACGGCCTGTGACACGGGCGTGTCACAGGGCGTGTCAGGCCGTGTTCAGGGTTTTCTGGCCAGATCTGAGCCGTTTGTTTCCCTCTTCCTGGATCCAGTGGCTGGGCTTTGTCCAGGTGTTGGGAAGGCCGAGAATTTGAAGATAAATCCAATTATCTTCTTCTCCTTCTTCTTCTTCATTTCCATTCCAAGAGAGAAAAAGAAGAGAGGCCTAAGGGAGAGAGAAGGGAGGAGTCTTCCAGCTGCTGTAGGAGCTGCGGAGTGCGGAGCGAAGATCCGAGAGCGGATTCGTGAAGGCAGAGCCGAGGCGGTGATTTCCATCCGGCTACTTCATGGCGCCGAAGCGATCTTCAAGGGTAACGATCTCCTTCTTGGACATCGAAGTCCTTTCTCTATACAGGTGCTTGGAATCCTCCACCAAGAGGTGGATCGCGGAAGTGATTCCTTTGTTGAGTCTGCATCTAGAGCCGGAATGATGACGTACGGCGTAGGCATGCTGTGTGAAGCTCATCTGGACCGGTAGTCTGGATTGGTGATGTTCATGGGTAAACCGGAGAAGACTCCGTGACTTTGATGATGTGCAAAATGGATTTTTGTTGTGATGAATGTATGGATGTACTGCTTGTGAGGAGGCTTTGGGGAAGCTCCTGGTTATGAGATGATCAATTGGTAGCACGCCTGGGGAGCGCGTGATAAACCCGGCCTGTTACACCACTAGGGTGGGTTGATCTAGTTAAGGAAGGGATCGATGGGCGGCAATGCTAGGGGAGCCGAGTTAAACCCGGGTTGCTGCACCACATGGTGTGGGTCGATCGGATTAGGAGGGGGACCGATGGGTAGACATTGCCTGGGGAGCTTAGATAAACCCGGCTTGCTACACCACGGAGTGTGGGTCGGTCTGCTCTGTTTGTGATGCTGTGAGGATGGACCTCTGAGTGGCTTGGGCGGGATGTCGCCAGCTTGCGAGCTGGTGGACTAGGGCCGGTCAACCAACAAGTTAAAGCCTCGAGAGACAGCGGTGTACGGCGGTGGATTCCGGTATGCCAAGAAGGTGCCCTGAGTGCACGGAGCGTTGGTGGACTCCAGCGTTTGTGATGTGGTGTGTTTGTTAGATAGTGACATAAAGAGAATGATCCTATGATATGATTTGGTGATGTTTGCTGATGCTTGATGAAAACGGAAGCACTGTATACAGGGAAGGAACCACTACCCCGGGTAGGTGGTGGGGTCGTTATAATGGGTCAGCAATGCTGACCGTTACTTTGTTTTCTGTGTTGGTTTGGATGATGACTTGCAGGTGCTGCGGTTTGGAAAGAATAAGTGGATTGGCTAGCCTGGTGTTCTTAGTCCTTGAAGGCTATGTGAAGAATCGTGGTTGGATTTCATGTGTGGCCGGCCTGCGTGCCGATGTATGAACTTATTGCTATGTAAAGAGAAACTTGTAAAGCCATAAGGCCAGGTGTGTGAGTTGTATACATTCCTGGTGTTGTTTTTATATAAATCTGGTATTTATATTTGGTGGACATTCTGGTTTGAGTTCATGCTAACAAGAAAAATGCTGCGCTAGAATGGAATGAGTTAAGGATACGCATAGATTTTGATTTCCACACGTGATTCCTTCGCTTGTCTGTGCTATATGGCGTGGGGCCCCGGCCGGACCCACTGTTATATGTCATGTGACAGGTGGGGGCGTTACACAAAGTAAATAATGTCTTTGTTATTACCAGTGGACTTGTCATACCTTGGCTTGTCCTGCTCCTTGTATGATCTTCTTCTGAAGTCCTTTCTGGCCATTTTGTAGAATCTTTTGGCCAACAAGCTGAGAAGTTCATCATTGCCTGTAGCGTTATCTTCAGGCAGATCCTCAGTTGCCATGAATGCTATGGTCTTCTCCTTTCTTGTGGCTGGTGAAGCAGCCTTCTGTTCTTCCTCTCTATTCTTGATGAGCAGATCATAAGATTTGAGCTTACCCAACAAGGCTTCAGTGGTGATCTCATTCAAACTTCTGGCATCTTTAATTGGCCAGATTCTTGAATCCCAAGTGCTGGGGAAGCACATTAGGATCTTGTCATTAAGTTCTGTTAGAGAGATCTCTTTCTCTAATGTCCTCAGTTCACTGACAATTAGACTCAGTCTATTGTACATGTCTCCCACTGACTCAGTCTCTCCCTTCTTGAAGTTCTCATATTGAGTGATGAGATGGGATCTTCTGTCCTTTCTCTCGTCAGCTGAGCCTGAGACTATTTCTGAGAGTCTATCCCAAATTTCCTTGGCTGAATTACATTCAACTACCTTTTGAAAAATGTCATCTGACATTGTCTGAGCTAGAATGTTCATAGCCTTGGCATCAACTACTTTCCATTATTTGATGTCAGCATCTGTTCCTGATGGAGGTGGAACAACATTTGTACTTGTACTTTCTGGGGGTCTTGGACACACTGTCAAAAAAAATTAAATATGTCTTCATCAATAGAATTCATGTAAAGTCTAATCCTTGCTTTCCAAAGTGCAAACTTTGACAGATTGCACACTGGAGGTCTGGTGCTAGCATAATCTTTGTTTTGGGTCATTATTTGTGCAAACAGAATCTAATGATAAAATACAAAAAGGATCTAGTTTGGGATCTTGAGGTTCAGGTGTTAGCCTGTACAACCAATCAGATATGGTATGTTTAACCAACCTGGAAGATGTGGTATTTTTAACCAACCTCGCTTTGATACCAATTGAAAGGGCAACTAGATCTTATATACTCTAGAGGGGGGTGAATAGAGTATATGGTGCTATAAAAACTTTTGCAAACTTTTTCAATAATTGTTGTAATATGTGTGAGCAGGGAAGCAGAAATAAATCTAATCACAGTACTAAGCTATGCAAAAACTAAGCACAGAAAAATCTAGGCCAGAAACAAAAAGTAAACAAGCAGAACCAGAGGACACAAGAAAATATAGTGGTTCCCCAAACTTGGGTACATCCACTCTTCTACCACCCTAGGTAGGAATCCACTGCAGGATGAGTTGATCATGTGTCCTGGGCACCAATGAGCTTTTGATAAGGTGCTCAAAAACTAAAGCAGATTTTTTGATCAGGTGTCTTGCCACCAATGAGCTTTTGACAAGGTGCTCAAAAACCAGATTCAAACTTTTGAAGGGAGTTTGAGAAACCCTTTACAGAGTGGGGGTGAGAGAGTGATGGCAGTCTTCTCTTTCTCAAACAACTGAGAAGACTATGTGTATTGATGTCAAAGCTCCCCCTGAATCCTTGAAATCTTCAGGAAGAAAAGCTTTGCTGAGGGTGATAGGCCTTCAAAGGTAGAACTCCAGCAATAGATGGTTTCAGCAATGGCTGAAATGTTGAGTGTCTGGAGTCTTGAAATGATGTTGGCCTTGAACACTTTGAGAGCTGAAGAGATCTGAAGATTTGAGAAAGCTTGATCTCCTTTTGATGAGTGTTCTTCAGAATTCTTTTTGACAGAAGATTTTGAATGAGTCTCTGTAATCTGTATTGTGTGTTCTCTTCTTGTTAATCTTTTGATTCAAAAACATTCTGTCTTTTATTCTCTGTTCCAGAATAGAATATCATTCTCTGTCAAGGATAGCCGTTGGCCTGCATTGATTGCAGCCTTAATTGCATAATTTCTTCTGGAGGAAAGTCCACAGAATTATTCCTTGAAAAATCCCTTGAAACTTGGTCCAGAAATAAATGAAAACGGCTAGCAAATCTCTGAATTAATTGCAGAATAACTCCTAACTGATTTGAATTTGAATTCTGGAAGTTATCTGAAATCGTCGAACTGAGCTCTGCTATCGTCGAGCTGAGCTCAGCGATCTAGAAAACTTAAGCAGCAAAATAATCGTCGATCTAAGCTCAAAGATCGTCGAACTGAGCTCAGAGATAAAGATCCAAAGCAGAGTCAAAATCGTCGAACTGAGCTCACCGATCGTCGAATGGAGTTTGACGATATTATGAAGTTGAGCTCAGCGATCGTCGAATGGAGCTCGACGATCTGTCGAAGTTGAGCTAGACGATCGTCGACCGGAGTTCGACGAATCGTCGTGCTGAGCTCGACGATCAGACTTGGTCTCCAGACAGAAAAACTTGGTCTTCAGGGCAGCTTCCAAACCTAGACTTCTAACCCTTAGACTCAATTCTAATTGACCTATTAAGCTATACAGAAGGTCAAGCAAAGGTTCCTAGAGACATAGTGATCCTGACCCAAATTAGTAATAGGGTGTTCCAACACCCCCCCTGAAATTGGATAGAGATTGCATGCAAGGGGGTAGTTTTGGAAATTGGGGGAAAAAGAGGAGAGAGAAGAGAGGGAAAATGGGGATGAAGGCCATGTGGCCCTCCTCCTCTCTAGTCTCTTCCCAAGCACACATCTGAACCCACACATCAATTATCAGCCTTTCCAACCCAATTTCATGGCACTTGGGGCCAAGGAGGAGAAACCAAAGCTCATGGCCGAAATCCCCATCATGGCATCTCTGTATACAACCCATATCAGCCAAAAACCAACCCTCCCATTAGCTTCAGAAGGTCCAAAGGAGTGGAATTCGATACCTGGATCGATTCTTTTGGTGGAGAATCGGGTTCGGGAGCAAGCTCGCCGGAGAGGAGAGATTTCATGGCTCACCGCCGCCAAACCCGTCGTCAAGCCTCAATTCAGGTCCGTTTCACCTCACCTCTACCCGTGCTAGTTTCCTAGATCTATTAGGCGAGACATCGTGCTCAAATGAGCCAGATCCAAGGTGAGCTTTTTCATGAATTTCGGATTTTTGATGGAGTGCAAGTTCGCCGGAAACCGCTGCCTCCGGCGGCCAAGTCGCCGCCGAACATTAGCCCTCACCTCAATGGAGGTGGTGGTAGTGGTGGCCGGCCAGGGAGGTGGTTGGATGGCCGAAAAATGGCCCTTGAAGGTGCTCCAGGTCGGGCAAATCGCGGCCCTTGGCTCCATGGAGAAGATGAACAGATGCCCTCCGTTCTGCTTTGAGATTAGTGCTATAACAATTTAAATTTTCTATCCCTGTTTTTATTGTCACTTGCATGCTAAATTTAGGCCCTTTAGGTGCAAATACAGAACTTGTCACCAACATAAAAATTGTAGATTTTTGTCTTAATTTAATTTGCCACCCTTAACTTGAGATTTGGTCCAGTGGTCTGATCTGTAGGACCATTTTGTTAGGGTTGGTCCTTAGCTAAGGCAGAATTTCAAAATGATGCCCAAGTCAAACCATACATCCAAATGACCCAAACTTTTGGGTGTATGCATGCTTAGGGCTTAGTTAGCCCCTGCCAAAAATTGAGAATTTTTGGGGAAACGTTTTCTATAGTTTTATTCAAAATATCCAAAATGAAATAAATCAAATATTTGGAGTTGTGGGACTCTAAATGACCCCAAATTTTGGTGGCTTGTCCTTAGGGACATTATAAGTGTATGTCTTAAATTTCCGCCAATTTGGACCACTGCATGTTGGGTAAACCCACTTGCATGTGTTGGCTTGTTATAGGCTTGGTGTGCGTTTAGCCTAAAATGAAATAATGTGTATTCAGCCAACTTGGAACATTAAAAAATCATGATTTTCATTATAGAGACACATGAGGGTGTAATACACCTCTCATAGCAATGGTGAGATTTTTGGGAACAAAAACCCCATTATTTTGAATTTCTAAAAATTTGGCCCTTTGTAGGATGTAAATTTAAAATAGGTTTACCCTTATCATAAAAGGTTCATGATAAAAGATTCAATTTCTGTTGAGGACTAAGGAGTGACATAATAAGCACTAAAAATAAATTATATATCTGTTGGAAGAAGTTTAAGTAGTTTAAGGAGCAAAATGACCATTTTACCCTTATGGAGTTTTGTGTAGAAATGATGGTATATTCCTTTGCAAAACTCTGAGAAAATTTATATTGCTGTAAGTTTATGTTTTATACCTTGTGCAATTATTTCAGAATTTTTGGAGTGAAAAATAATGTACTCAGGCCCCATATTGGCATTTTGGTAAATAACTCAAATTGATCATGGATTGACCATTTAAACCTAGATGTAAATGGAAATCTGGACATAACATTATTTCATTATTATCAATACTCTGTAATTTAATTAGAATTTTTGAGATAATATTTTATGTACTTCATTTGGAAATGCTAGATTTGTGGATATAGTATTAAATAGGAATTAATTGTAAATCTGAGTTGAAAAAGCATGAAATTTTGGTAGGCCCCATTAATTGTCATATTATATACCTGGAAGAATCCCTAGGACGGTAGGTTCAATATTGGCAATACTTCATGTGCAAAATGACTGGGGATTACATTTAAAGAAATTAATTTAATGGTGTATGTAATTTGGAAATTATGGAAATTCATCCTAGTCATCATATAGGTCCATACCATCCTAGGATAAATAATTTGAGCAATATGGCTAGAGGAATTAGAAGGTCACATTTGTGGGTGGTATCAGGACATGGGTAAGGGTCTAGCACCGATGTTCGTACTAGTAGGGCCACCAGAGGAGGAATTTGAATAACTCGTAAAGTGAGGATCTTAGTGGAGGAATTAACCCTGGTTGGTCTCCTAGAGAATTCCTTAACCATGTGTGGAAGAGTGCAAGTCTCGTGACAACAACAATAACGGGGAACGACGGAAGACCGCCGCGCTCCTAATAACACCTTAAGTCTTTAGGGTCGTTCTAAAGTAATACGAGAGTTGGGGTATAAATCCTGGGTAGACACTAATAAAAGTAATTATCCTTGAGAAAGGGAACTTTGGGCGTAATCCCAACGTAGTTTCTAGTGCCCCCGAGAGCCCTTCACCGGGTATACCCTGGGCAGTCCTGGATTAACCATAAATCACTAAGTATAATAACCCGTAGACAAGAGTAATCTAATAGGTTAAGGATTGTGGTTCATTCTCACCCGTGTAGGGTTGGAGGGATTGTGATTTATTCTCACCCATGATGGGTTGGAGGGATTTTGTTTTATTCTCACCTGTCATGGGTTGGAGGGAGACTTGTGATAAATGCTCGCCCGTGTAGCGTTTGAGGGATTCAGGACGGGTTGGTCCTGCGAGCTGAAGGCTCGGGATGAAATACTTGCATGTGCATAAATTTAGTGGCGGGGCATGCGGTACTGGCCGTTCGTCACACCGATGGCAGTACGGTGCACCAGGCGATTGCGAGGGTTAGAGCGGCCAGTGGGTTATTTTACACTGCGGTCAGAAGGACGATCCCCGATAACGCACATCCGACCCAACATGACTGACGGGTTGTCAGCAAAGTACGTACGCAGAGACTCTAGAGTGCACCTTGGACGTGTACAGAGCCGTATGAGAGGGGTTTAAGGTTTGGTAGTGTGCATACCGGCCTAGAAGTGGAGACACCCGCTCCGTTGCTGCCGTAGCCACAGCGGTGGTACCCGAGAGTGATGCTAGCTCTCAAAAAGTGGGAACTAAAGGTATGTGATCACATAGTCGTTGTGTGTGATTTGCGCTTGCCTGTGCATAAAATTGCATCATAACATTCATTCATATTAGATCATACGCTTCATAGATCCTTATCATATAAATTAGTATGGGCTCTTTTATATGATAAGTTAAATTTCCTGGAAATCCTAACTTATATATTTGTATGGGCATTTATATAAGTTAGGGTACTTTTGTGATGGTAGTATAGTGGTAGCATAGTTTTATTTCCATGCTCTTACTTTCTATTCTTTACTTTCTTTACTAGTACTGCACTTTACTTACTTGTACTATATACTTAGAACTGCTAGAGTAGAATAATAATATCTATTACAACTGCTAGTAAGTTCTTGTCACCTGCTTCCACTTTTGCTACCCCTTGTTGTCCTCCGCTTCGTCCTTCCTCTCGGTGCCTATGAGCTGCGGGGCGAGGTGCGGAGGAAACGACTTAGTCTTTTTGACTAATGGTCGGTGACCATACTATTTTTAGGAGCTCGTGGAGATGGAGCACCAGCACGACGAGGAGATAGGACTTGAGGAGCAGATACCGCTACCGCAGGCTACTACTACTACTACGCGTCCTCAGGTGGGATGAGTGTTGATCTATGAGATTAGTTTCCGCTTTGATTTGAGAGAGTTGACATGATGTACTGGGCATAAACCCTTATTACTATTTCATTTTGTACTAATTGTGGACTATGATTCTGTACTCATCATTTATATATATGATATGTACTCTGTGACTTGTGTACTAGTGAATTTATTATAATGCTATATTTTTATTTCTCCTATTGGCCTACAGGTTATATGATCATAATAGCCGGCAGGATCGGTGTGTTGCGGTGTCGACTAACCCATGCGTTAGTGCCACCGTAAGACGGCGGTTCTGGGTATAAGACCCGGTAGCCCTCCTTGGTAAGGGGGACGGTGGGTCTTACAAATTGGTATCACTTGAACAAACGATTATATGAGAAAGAAGTCCACAACACTATACCACCCCGCGCGAGCATTAGTTTGCGGACAAACTATGCAGCAGGAAGCAGTGGTGTGCCCATGTGTAAAAAAAAGTCACATAAAACAGTCCACTAAGTAAAATGAGTTAGGCCAGTTCTGTTTTAACCTTACCTTTATGCAACCTCCACAGGTCGCCGCACCGCAAAATGTGGCTCCTCCCCCTCCAGCTACCTCTCCATTTCTATAATCGGAGATGGGGCAGACTTTGATGGCGATCCTGGATGCCTTCAATCCTGGATGCCTTCAAAGCCCAGCAAGTCCCGGCTCCGCAGCCAAATCCGGGGTCAAGCTGGCTGAGTGCCTTCAAGAGCCTGTCCCCGCCAATGTACCGTGGGACAGAGGATGCGGTAAAGACAGAGGAATGGCTGGAGGCCATACACGAGATTTTGGCAGACATCAGCTGCCCGGTCAGCGAGGCAGTACCTCTAGCCACCTCTGCACTAGAGGCTCATGTGAAGAGATGGTGGAAATCAGTGCGGGAGTCTACATATGCGGACTGGGAGCTGTCAGACATATCGTGGGAGGTGTTTGGAGATATATTTTTTGGATCACTTCATCTCTACTACGGACATAGATGCTTTGGAGGAGAGGTTTCTGAACCTCCGGCAGGGGAGCAGATCAGTGATTGAGTACCAGAGGGAGTTCTCCCACCTTGCCAGGTTCGCAAGGATACATGATACTGATGATAGGAGGTATGCCAAGAGGTTATACCGGGGCCTCAGGGACGATTTGAGGCAGGCTTTGTAGTTCATTTCCCACGGCACGACCACCCAGATTATCGAGATGGCGAAGAAGCTGGAGGCTAACCAGCTGATGGTGCAAGGCAAAGGGAAGAGACCGTATGATTGGTCGACATCAGGAGAGAGCAGCAGGGGCTCTCGGAGAGGCAGGACTATTGGATACAAGAGGGGTGGGGGACGTCGTCGCCCCAACTACAGGCAGGAGCAGGGACCTCCTCCAGCATTAGCTCCCCCACCTCTACAGGTGCATGATCCGAGGAGACAGGATGACCATGACCACCGGCAGGTAGTTTGTTACGGATGCCGCCAGCCCGAGCACATTAGGTCGGAGTGCCCGCGTCGATTCCATCCTCCTCCTCCACCTCCAGTGGCCCTAGTACAGCAGGGCCGAGGCCGAGGCCGAGGCCGAAGATGAGGCCGAGGTCGGGGATATCACGGCAGGGGATGCAATCAGGAGCAGATATACGCTTTGTACCTCACGGAGCAGAGGAACCCTGAGGAGGTTATCACAAGTACTTAAGATTATTGTTAAAATTCTTGAGCTTTCAATTATATAGTACCTAGAACCATAGAATAACAATTCATTTTAACTTAAACAAACCTCAGTCATAGTTATGATCAGCGGCAAGCCCACACATACCCTCTTCAACACGGGTGCTTCACACTCGTTCGTATCTGAGGCCTTCATAGACGGACTTGAAGGCGTGGAAAGATTTCCGGGACTAGAGATGAGGGTGCGTCTACCCGATGGGTCAGAACTGCGGACCACTGCCCATTGCGATATGGAGGCTGAGATTGGCGGCAAGTCATTTGAGGCGCCAGCAACTATTCTGAAGCTGTAGGACTTCGATTTGATTTTGGGCATGACATGGTTACATCGGAACCATGCTCAGATAGACTGCCCATCAAGGAGGATCACACTAAGGCATGGCGATTCCCATGTCATCATCGAAGGTATTAAACCTATCTCCCACCTATTACTATCTTCTGTACAGGCTGTGAAGGCCCACGAGCAGGGAGAGGAGGTTTACCTTATCTTTTTTGAGATGGTGGGAGCAGAGGCTTCTATTTTAGATATTCCGGTGGTCCGGGATTTCTCCGATGTGTTCCCGGAGAAATTTCCCGGGCTACCACTAGCCAGGGACTTAGATTTCAGGATTCAGTTGGTACCGGGAGCGAGGCCAGTGTCCCGGGCGCCTTACAGGATGGCTCCCAGAGAGTTGGCAGAGTTCAGGACTCAACTTCAGGAGCTAGTTGAGTCGGGATTTGTGCGGCCCAGTTCATCGCCGTGGGGAGCACCAGTTCTTTTTGTGAAGAAGAAGGACGGGTCGTTACGACTATGCATAGATTATCGGGAGCTGAACCGGTTAACGGTCCGCAATACCTATCCACTGCCTCGGATAGATGAGCTATTTGATCAGCTGCAGGGAGCCTTCTGGTTCTCTAAGCTAGATTTGTGATCCGATTACTATAGCTCCGCATTCGGGAAGAGGACATACCGAAGACGACATTCAGTTCACGATATGGGTTATACGAGTTCACGGTGATGTCTTTTGGGCTCACAAATGCCGCCTCCGCGTTCATGACCATAATGAACTGTGTATTCGAACCTTACTTAGACCACTTCGTCATTGTGTTCATCGATGATATCCTGATCTATTCCCGGACTCAAGAGGAGCACACTGGGCACTTGACACATATTTTGCAGAGACTGAGAGAATTCCAGATGTATGCGAAGTTTTCGAAGTGCCAGTTCTGGCTACAGGAGGTGGCTTTCTTGGGGCACACTATCAGTAGGGCTGGATTGGCAGTGGATCCAGCCAAGATAGAGACAGTACGGAATTGGCCACGACCGAAGACAACATCAGACATACACAGTTTCTTGGGGTTAGCCGGTTATTATCGCAAGTTCGTGGAGGGATTCTCGAGGTTAGCCCTCCCCCTCACGTCCTTGACGAAGAAGGATGCAGATTTTATTTGGTTAGAGCAGTGCGAGACAGATTTTCAGGAGCTGAAGGACCGACTCACCTCATCCCCTATTCTTGCGCTTCCATCGGGGAGTGAAGGATTTCAGATCTACACAGATGCCTCCTACCAGGGGATGGGTGTTGTCCTGATGCAGCATGAACATTTTATTGCTTATGCTTCAAGACAGCTGAAGAAGCATGAGCATAACTATCCAGTACATGACTTAGAGCTCGGGGCTGTGGTATTTGCCCTAAAGATGTGGAGACATTATTTATACGGGATCCATTGTGATATCTATTCAGATCACAAGAATCTTAAATATATCGATACGCAGAAGGACTTGAACCTGCGACAGAGGAGATGGCTGGAATTCCTCTGCGACTATGATTATAAGATCCACTATCATCCGGGGAAAGCAAACACAGTAGCAGATGCTTTGAGTAGGAGGTCCGGCACTTCTGGACCGGAGCCTCAGTTGATGTCTATAGAGCTGTTACGGATGATGGAAGACATGCATATTACCATGGTATCTGAGACCGAACCAGTGGTATATCGAGAGTACTTGAGCTCAGTGATCAGTGGTGATGATATATGGGAGCGCATCCGAACACATCAGAGGCTCGATGTTGCATTAGAGCCGATTTTCAGGTCCCTGGAAAGGGGCAAAGTCGAGGACTACACGCTGCAGGATGATCTCCTTCGATTCCGTGGGCGCATTTACATACCAGCAGGGGGCAGTATCCAGGATGACATACTCAGAGAGGCTCATTGCTCAAGATATTCAGTGCATCCCGGCATCACCAAGATGTGGGCAGATTTACGGAGGACCATGTACTGGCCTGGGATGAAGAGGGAGATCACCTATTTTGTGACACATTGCGAGACTTGTCAGCGCATGAAGGCGGAATGTAAGAGCCCAAGAGGTTTACTACAGCCACTGCCAGCCCCTGAGTGGAAGTTCAAGGACATTGCTATGGATTTTGTGCACGAACTACCTCGCTCCCACTCTGGGCATGATTCTATATGGGTCATAGTAGACAGACTGACCAAGGTAGCGCGCTTTATTCTAGTCCGGAAGGATGCTCCAGTTGCAGTTTTGGTGAGACTATTCGTGGAGTAGTTTGTCAGATACAATGACATTCCCAGGACGATTGTTTCGGACCGTGATGGTCGGTTCACTTCGAGCGAGTGGAGGGCCGTGCATGCTTACTTGGGATCTCGGCTTACTTTTAGTACCGCCTTCCACCCGCAGACCGACGGACAGACCGAGCGGACCATCCGGACCATGGAGGATCTACTCCGCCTGTGCATATTGGATACGGGGAAGCCTTGGGAGAGGCTACTACCACTGATCGAGTTCTCCTACAATAACAGCCACATACCAGCATCAGGATGGCTCCTTACGAGGCACTTTATGGGATGAAATGCCGGACACCGTTGTCATGGGTTCAGGATGTGGATACCAAGGCTCTTGGTTCTGATTATGTGAAGGATACAGAGGCTCAGGTACATTTGATCAGGGATCGGCTGCTAGAGGCCCAGAGCAGACATGCGAAGTATTATGATGCTCGGCACCGGAAGGTGGAGTTCCAGGTTGGAGACAGGGTTTTCTTGAAGATACGTCCGGTACATGGTGTCTCTCGGGTGCGGAGGCACAAGAAGCTTAGTTCTCGATATATGGGGCCATACTTGATCCTGGAACAGATCGGCCCCTTAGCTTACTGACTGCAGCTGCCACCGGAGTTGGGTGCCCTACACGACATTTTCTACGTCTCTTCCTTACGAAGAGCTCTCCTACGGTCGGAGGAGCATATTACTACTACAGCCGGTCTGATAACGCCAGACAGATCCATCAGACTGGAGGCGATCCGGATTGATGATACAGATGCCCGTGTGTTGCGGAAGAAGAAGGTCCCTCTCGTGAAGGTGTTGTGGTCCAATCATGGACAGGAGGAGCACACCTGGGAGCCAAGGGATCTAATGCTAGAGCGACACCCGGAGCTGTTCACTTCAGGTATACTTTAGTTTATACATTTAAAATTTCTTATAATTCTTGTAAGTAGAACCTCGTACATCCGAACTTAAATTTCGGGGACGAAATTATTTTCTTATTTATTGGGATTTATAACATCTCATGTTACTTCTAGGCCCCTTTCACTTAGATTGGGTTAGGCATGGGGTGGGTGATAGGGGATTTAGCTAGGCTTGACCCTAGGTAGTGGATTGTAGCCATGTGGGGCCCACTAAGGGGCCAAAGTCAAACTAGGTCAAACTAGCCTAAATAGGAACCCTAACCATACCATGACCCCACCACATTGCCCTAACCCTAAGAACAATCTAAGTGAACCCTAAAGCATGCCATTAGGTCACCCATTGACCCAATTTGACCAAGTCAACCCTGAACCTTAATTTGGTCAAACCCCTACACCTAAAGGCCAAATAGTCCAAGTGGGACACCACCATGACCCAACCCAAGTTGGATGGTGTCATAGGGTCCATGACCTTCAGGTGGGGTCAGCCCACTCATCAAGTTGACCAAGTCAACTCTAAAAATCAACTTGGTCAAACATGTGGCCTAAAGAGGAAAATAAAGGTCAAGCCCATTCCCAATGGACTAAGCCCATGAACCAAGACCCATGCCCAGCCTTAATGGTTAATGACAGCCCCTACCCCCCCTGAAATTGGAGAGAGATTGCATGCAAGGGGGGTAGTTTTGGAAATTGGGAGAAAAAGAGGAGAGAGAAGAGAGGGAAAATGGGGATGAAGGCCATGTGGCCCTCCTCCTCTCTTCCCAAGCACACATCTGAACCCACACATCAATTATCAGCCTTTCCAACCCAATTTCATTCCACTTGGGGCCAAGGAGGAGAAACCAAAGCTCATGGCCGAAATCTCCATCATGGCATCTCTGTATACAGCCCATATCAGCCAAAACCAACCCTCCCATTACCTTCAGAAGGTCCAAAGGAGTGGAATTCGATACCTGGATCGAAGCTTTTGGTGGAGAATCGGGTTCGGGAGCAAGCTCGCCGGAGAGGAGAAATTCCATGGCTCACTGTCGCCAAACCCGCCGCCATGCCTCAATTCGGGTCCGTTTCACCTCACCTCTAGCCGTGCTAGTTTCCTAGATCTATTAGGTGAGACATCAGGCTCAAATGAGCCAGATCCAAGGTGAGCTTTTTCATGAATTTCGGATTTTTGATGGAGTGCAAGTTCGTCGGAAACCGCCGCTCCGGCGGCCAAGTCGTCGCCGAACGTTAGCCCTCACCTCAACGGAGGTGGTGGTAGTGGTGGCCATCCAGGGAGGTGGTTGGATTGCCGGGAAATGGCCTTGGAAGGTGCTCCAGGTCGGGCAAATCGCGGCCCTTGGCTCCATGGAGAAGATGAACAGATGCCCTCCGTTCTGCTTTGAGATTAGTGCTGTAACAATTTAAATTTTCTATCCCTGTTTTTATTGTCACTTGCATGCTAAATTTAGGCCCTTTAAGTGCAAATACAGAACTGGTCACCAACATAAAAATTGTAGCTTTTTGTCTTAACCTTAATATGCCACCCTTAACTTGAGATTTGGTCCAGTGGTCTGACCTGTAGGACCATTTTGCTAGGGTTGGTCCTTAGCTAAGGCAAAATTTCAAAATGATGCCCAAGTCAAACCAGTCATCCAAATGGCCCAAAATTTTGGGTGTTTTCATGCTTAGGGCTTAGTTAGCCCCTTCCAAATATTGAGAATTTTTGGGAAAAATGTTTCTATAGTTTTATTCAAAATACCCAAAATAAAGTAAATGAAATATTTGGAGTTGTGGGACTCCAAATGACCCCAAATTTTGGTGGCATGTCATTAGGGACATTATAAGTGTATGTCTTAAATTTCAGCCAATTTGGACCATTGCATGTTGGGTAAAGCCACTTGCATGTGTTGGCTTGTTATAGGCTTGGTGTGCGTTTAGCCTAAAATGAAATAATGTGTATTCAGCCAACTTGGAACATTCAAAAATCATGATTTTCATTATAGAGATACATGAGGGTGTAATACACCTCTCATAGCAATGGTGGGATTTGTGGGAACAAAAACCCCCATTATTTTGAATTTCTGAAAATTTTGCCCTTTTTAGGAAATAAATTAAAAATAGGTTTACCCTTATCATAAAAGGTTCAATTTCTGTTGAGGACTAAGGAGTGATATAATAAGCACTAAAAATAAATTATATCTCTGTTGGAAGAAGTTTAAGTAGTTTAAGAAGCAAAATGACCATTTTACCCTTATGGATTTTTGTGTAGAAATGATGGTATATTTCTTTGCACAAATCTGGGAAAATTCATATTGCTTTAATTTTATGTTATATACCTTGTGCAATTATTTCAGAATTGTTGGAGTGAAAATAATGTACTTAGGCCCCATAATGACATTTTGGTAAATAACTCAAATTGATCATGGATTGTCCATTTAAACCTAGATGTAAATGGAAATCTGGACATAGCATTATTTCATTATTATCAATACTCTATAATTTAATTAGAATTTTTTGAGATAATATTTTATGTACTTCATTTGGAAAATGCTAGATTTGTGGATATAGCATTAAATAGGAATTAATTGTAAATCTGAGTTGAAAAAGCATGAAATTTTGGTAGGCCGCATTAATTGTCATATTATATACCTGGAAGAATCCCTAGGATAGTAGGTTCAATATTGGCAATACTTCATGTGCAAAATGACTAGGGATTACATTTAAAGAAATTAATTTAATGGTGTAAGTAATTTGGAAATTATGGAAATTCATCCTAGTCATCATATAGGTCCATACCATCCTAGGATAAATAATTTGAGCAATATGGCTAGAGGAATTAGATGGTCACATTTGTGGGTGGTATCAGGACATGGGTAAGGGTCTAGCACCAATGTTCGTACTAGTAGGGCCACCAGAGGAGGAATTTGAATAACTAGTAAAGTGAGGATCTTAGTGGAGGAATTAACCCTGGTTGGTCTCCTAGAGAATTCCTTAACCATGTGTGGAAGAGTGCAAGTCTCGTGACAGCAACAATAACGGGGACCGGCGGAAGACCGCCGCGCTCCTAATAACACCTTAAGTCTTTAGGGTCGTTCTAAATTAATACGAGAGTTGGGGTATAAATCCTGGGTAGAAACTAATAAAAGTAATTATTCTTGAGAAAGGGAACTTTGGGCGTAATCCCATCATAGTTCCTAGTGCCCCCGAGAGCCCTTCACCGGGTATACCCTGGGCAGTCCTGGGATTAACCTTAAATCACTAAGTATAATAACCCGTAGACAAGAGTAGTCTAATGGGTTAAGGATTGTGGTTCATTCTCACCCGTGTAGGGTTGGAGGGATTGTGATTTATTCTCACCCGTGATGGGTTGGAGACATTTTGGTTTATTCTCACTCGTGATGGGTTGGAGGGAGACTTGTGATAAATGCTCGCCTGTGTAGGGTTTGAGAGATTCAGGCTGGGTTGGTCCTGCGAGCTGAAGCTCGGGAGGAAATACTTGCATGTGCATAAATTTAGTGGCGGGGCATACGGTATTGGCCATTCGTCACACCGATGGCAGTACGGTGCACCGGGCGGTTGCGAGGGTTAGAGGGGCCAGTGGGTTGTTTTACACCGCGGTCTGGAGGTCGATCCTCGATAACGCACATCTGACCCAACAAGACTGACGAGTTGTCAGCAAAGTACATATGCAGAGACTCTAGAGTGCACCTTGGACGTGTACAAAGGCGTATGAGAGGGGTTTAAGGTTTGGTAGTGTGCATACCGGCCTAGAAGTGGAGACGCCCGCTCCGCTGCTGCCGTAGGCACAGCGGTGGTACCCGAGAGTGATGGTAGCTCTCAAAAAGTGGGAACTAAAGGTCTGTGATCACATAGTCATTGTGTGTGAGTTGCACTTACCTGTGCATAAAATTGCATCATAACATTCATTCATATTAGGTCATACGCTTCATAGATCCTTATCATATAAATTAGTATGGGCTCTTTTATATGATAAGTTAAATTTCCTGGAAATCCTAACTTATATATTTGTATGGGCATTTATATAAGTTAGGGTACTTTTGTGATGGTAGTATAGTGGTAGCATAGTTTTATTTCCATGCTCTTACTTTCTGTTCTTTACTTCCTTTACTAGTACTGCACTTTACTTACTTGTACTATATACTTAGAACTGCTAGAGTAGAATAATAATATCTATTACAACTACTAGTTAGTTCTTGTCACCTGCTACCACTTTTGTTACCCCCTGTTGTCCTCCGCTTCGTCCTTTCGCTCGGTGCCTAGGAGCTGCGGGGCGAGGTGCGGAGGAAATGACTTAGTCTTTTTGACTAATGGTCGGTGACCATACTATTTTTAGGAGCTCGTGGAGATGGAGCACCAGCACGACAAGGAGACATGACTTGAGGAGCAGATACCTCTACCGCAGGCTACTACTACTACGCATCCTCAGGTGGGATGAGTGTTGATGTATGAGATTAGCTTCCGCTTTGATTTGAGAGAGAGAGTTGACATGATGTACTGGGCATAAGCCCTTATTACTCTTTTATTTTGTACTCATTGTGGACTATGATTCTGTACTCTTCATTTATATATATGATATGTACTTTGTGACATGTGGACTAGTGAATTTGTTATACTGCTATACTTCTATTTTTCCTATTGGCCTACAGGTTATATGATCATAATAGCCGGCAGGATCGGCGTGTTGCTATGTCGACTAACCCGTGCGTTAGTGCCACCGTAAGACGGCGGTTCTGGGCATAAGACCCGGTATCCCTCCTTGGTAAGGGGGAAGGGGGGTCTTACACACGACCTGTGATATGGGCGTGTCACAAGCCGTGTTTGGCCCAGGAAAGTAGTTTTCAGGGCTTTTCGTGGTCGTTCATTCCTTTCAACTAGGATCCAACGGTTCTGAGATCTCCCTGTTATTATAAGGCTATGAGTTGAGGATAAACTCTCTCATTAACAAAGGACTTTCTCTCTCTTTGTAAAGAGGTAGAGAGTGGGGAGAGCAAGGGAGGAGAAGGAGGAATTCGGCTGCCGGTGGAGCTTCAGAGCCCCGAATCGCGTGCCGAGGCCAGATTCGTAGAGGCAAGGCCGTTGGAGTGCTTTTCATCCGGCTAGTTTTCCATGGCTCCAAAGCGATCGTCAAGGGTAATGATCTTTCTTCCTTGGACATGTGAAGTCCTTAATTTGGCATATGCATGGGTTTCCCCCACCAAAAGGTGGATTGTTGAGGGATTCCCTTGGGTTGATTCTGGATATCCCCAAGATGTTTTGCGTGTAGATCCGGAAATGTGTAGTATGGAATAGGCATACTGTGTGAAGCCCATCTGGACATGTTGGTCTGGATTGGTGATGTTTTATTTTATGCACCGGAGAAGATTCCGTGTATAAATGAGTATGCTTGTGGATTTAGTGGGTTGTGCCTGTGAAGGGTAGTAGCAGGAAGTACTGGAGTGAAAGTCCAGTGTTGAAGTATTAGACCGGGCGGCTTGGCGGTCTGATCCAGCGGTTTGTTGACCGAGCGGCTTAGCGGTCTGATCCAGCGGTTTGTAGACCGGGCGGTCTGTCGGTCTACCTCTGCGGTTTGTTCTATCCTGGCTGGAGTTGCCGAGCGGTTAGCCCATCTGTCTAACCGCGCGGCCTATGCGGTCCTCCATTATTCTAGCGCTCAGTACTGTAAATGTTTAGTCCCCACATTGTTTTGTATACTCTCTTTCTTATTCTCCTCCATTCTATATAAGGGATGCCATACCTTTTGTAAATTTGATATTCTTTTTTTGATAATAAACATTTCAATTATTCAAAGTTTGTTCCTTTGTTCGCTTCTTTTCGCTTCTTGTCCTCTCCTTTCTAACATGGTATCAGAGGACACGGTCATTTCCTCTTGATTCTGTGCGCCCTCTGTTGTTCGCGACTTCTTTTCCGCGCTCTGCGACTTGATTCGCGGCTTGCCCTCTCTTCTATCCGCGCGACCTGTTTCTATCCGCGCGGCTTGGTTTTGTCCGCCAACCTGTTCGCGCGGCTTGCTCCTTCTTGGTTCTCTTCTCCTTCTCCTTGTTGTCGCAGCGACCTGTTTCGTTGTCGCTGCGCGCTCCTTCCTTGCTTTCTTGCCTCTCCGACTTCCTAGTCGTTGCGTCTTTCCCTGTCGCGTGTGTATTGTCTCTCTACTCGCGGTTTGCTGCTGTGATCTGCCTGACCGTGCGGGTTGTTCCTTTCTCACCCGCATCTTGGTCGCGGTCGCCAGCTCTTTCTCCTCTTTTCTGTTCGCTCGGGCTTCTCAGTTCGTGCGACTTCTTCCCCGCCGAGCCTTTGACCACCTTCTAGCCGCTGCTGTGATCTGCCTGACCGTGCGGGTTGTCTCTTTCTTACCCGCATCTTGGTCGCGGTCACCTGCTCTTCTCCTCTCTTCTGTTCGCACGGCCTTTCAGTCCGCGCGACCTCTTCCCGCAGTGCCTCTTTCTAGCCGCTACTGTTCGCGCGGCTTCCTCTGTTTTCTAACCGCTCCTGTTCGTGCGGCTTCTTCTGCTTCCGGGTTCTATGACTACCTCGGTCTCACCACTACTCCTGCAGCTCCTTCTCCTCCTCCTCCTTCGGGCAACCTTGGCACCCTTTCCAAGCTTGTGGGCTCCAACTATCCCGATTGGAGCGTCTCTTTCACCTTTCTCCTTCGTTCTCAACGCAAGCGTCATCACCTCACCGATGACCCTCCTCCTCGCACCTCTCCTGAGTTGATGACTGGATGCGAGTGATGCTCTTGTTCGCACCTGGCTGGCCAACAGCCTTTCTGATGAGTGCCTTCCCGTCATTCGCCATGATGAGACGGTCAAGGCCGCATGGCTTCACCTCGCTGCTCTCTATTCTAAGGGGGGCCAGACGTCCCGCATTTATACTCTCTATACGGACCTCTTCGCCCGCCCTTCCATGTCCCCAGCTGCGGCTTATCAGCAGGTTCAGGCCCTTGGGGCTGAAATCCTCCAGAATCGCCCCTTCTCCGCGGACTTGGCCGACCAGCACAAACACTTCCAGGAACTCCTGGTTGTTTGTTATCTTCTTCGTCTTCCCGACTCTTATGATATGATCCGCCAGCAGATCTTGGGTGAGGCGGAATCTCCTACTTTGGATTCCACTGCGGCTCGCATTGCCGCCGTTACTTCGCTCCTCCAGCGGCCTCTGTTGGCTCCCCCCTTCCCAGGACTCCTCTGCTCACCAAGCTCAGCGGGGGGGGGGGGGGGCGAGTGCCGAAGCTCCTCTGGCGGACGGGGTTCCTCCCGGTTCTTCTGCTCTCACTGTAATCGTACTGGTCATACTGTTGACCGCTGCTGGCAGAAAGAAACATCCTCATCTTCGCCCTTCCGGTGATGCTCCTTCGGCCTCCGCCTCTTCTAGGCCGTCTGCCTCTGTGGCCACAACGTCAGGTAGTGCCCACGTCGTTACCCAAGGTAAATGGCTGATTGACTCCGGTGCCACCAATCATATGACGGGCAACCCTCATTGCTTCTCCCGTCTTGAGACCCATGACCGCTTACCCCCAGTTCGTGTGGCGATAGTTCCCCGTCTCCGGTTCATGGGACGGGCATGGTTCAACTCACTCCATCGCTTTGCTTGGAGGATACCCTCTATGTCCCGAAGTTCCCGTGCAATTTGTTATCTGTTACTACTTTATGCCGGCAACTTCAGTGCTCCGTTTTATTCACTCCCACTACTTGTTCTTTTCAAGACCTGAGGACCCAGCGGACGATTGCTACTAGGACTGAGAGCGGCGGCCTCTACTTCCTCGACGATGTTTCCGCTCTTTCTGCCTACTCCTCCTCCACCGATCTCCTTCAGTGGCATCTTCGTCTTGGACATCCTCCTCCTCGGCTTATTCGTCAGCTTCTGCCCCACTTACCTCCACACCAGTTCTCCGCTCAACTGTGATGCGTGTCAGCTTGGCAAACATCATCGCTCCTCCTTCCCGCCGAAGCAAGGCCGTGGCTCCTCTCGCATTTTTGATCTTATTCATTCTGATGTATGGGGTCCTGCTCCTACCCTCACAGTTGGTCGGGGCAGTTCCTATTTTTGTCACTTTTATCGATGATTTTACTCGATGTACCTGGGTGTATCTCTTAAAGGATCGCTCTGAACTATTTTCTGTTTGGCAATCTTTTTACTTTACGATTAAGACTCAATTTGCTATCTCTATTAAAGTCTTACGTTCTGATAATGCCAAGGAATATCTGTCTCATGAGTTCTCCGCGTTCTTTCACCAACACGGCCTCATTCATCAAACGACTTGTGTTTACACCTCCCAACAGAATGGGGTGGCGGAGCGTAAAAACCGTCACCTGCTTGATGTTGCGCGTACTCTCATGGCGCAGATGCACGTCCCTCGCTCCTACTGGGGCTACGCTGTGCTCCTCGCTTGCTATCTTATCAATCGGCATTCCCTCCACGGTCCTCCACGGCCGGACTCCCTTCTCCCTTCTCTACCCCCACCAGGAACCTTTTCCTCTTCCTCTCCGTGTCTTTGGCTGTACGGCCTTTGTTCACGCTCCCTCCGCTACCCGCGACAAGCTTTCCCCCCGTTCCACCAAATGTGTCTTTTTGGGGTACTCTACCACTCAAAAAGGCTATTGCTGCTTTGACCCCCTTCTCCGCAAGCAGTTTGTCTCCGCAGATGTGACTTTTTTCGAAAATGCTTCCTATTTCTCTCCTTCCTCTTCTCTTCCTTCTCTTCCTTCTGATATCTCCGTTCCTTCCACACCTCTCGACGTTTTTCCCACTTCGTCTCCTCCTCCACCGACTCCTTCTCAGTCCGTCTCCCCACCCACCCCTCCACCCTCCTCTCCGCTGCCGTCTCTCTAGTCCCGGGCCAGCCTTCTCCGCCACGGACGCTCCGGTCGCTGACGCTCCCGTCGCCGACGCTCCCGATGATCTGGATGTTCCCATTGCCCTTCGCAAAGGGGTGCGGGCGTGTACTCAACACCCGCTCACGGCTGTTGTTTCTTATGATCAGCTTTCTCCTTCTCGCAGGTGTTTTGCCTTGGCTATCTCTGCTACTTCTACTCCTCGTACCTACCAGGAGGCTCTCGCTCTCCCTCATTGGAAGTCTGCCATGGATGAGGAGATGGCTACTCTTACTGAACGGGGTACCTGGACCCTGGTTCCTCCTCCCGTGGGCACTGATGTGGTTGGCTGTCGCTGGGTCTTTGTTGTGAAGTTTCGCCCCGACGGCACTGTGGATCGCTACAAAGCCCGGCTGGTGGCCAAGGGCTTTACTCAGACTTATGGCGTTGATTACTTTGATACCTTCTCTCCGGTTTCTCGCCTCAGCACCATCCGGGTTCTCTTTTCTGTGGCTGTTAACCGGGCTTGGGCTATTTCCCAGCTTGATGTGAAGAATGCCTTTTCTCTATGGCGATCTTCAGGAGGACGTCTATATGGGAGCAACCTCCTGGGTATGTTGCTCAGGGGGAGACACGTGTCTGTCATTTGAAGAAGGCCATTTATGGCCTAAAGCAGAGCCCTCGGGCATTGGTTCGAAAAATTCAGTGGTATTGTGGCAACCATCGGCTTTCAAAGGAGTTCGGCCGATCACTCCTTATTCATTCGCAAAACGGCCTCGGGACTGGTGGTTTTGGCCGTATATGTGGATGATATTCTCCTTACTGGTGATGACCGAGATGGGGTAGACTTGACGAAGAAGCACCTCCGTCAGCACTTGGTCACGAAGGATATGGGCTCCCCAAAATACTTTTTGGGGATAGAAATCTCTCGGAAACCTGACTCCTTGGTTCTCTCTCAACGGAAGTATGCCCTTGATCTTCTTCGAGAAGCAGGCTTGACAGGTGCCAAACCAGCTCATCTTCCCATGGCTGTTGGAGAAGACAAAACGTGGACGGATGAATCGCCTCCTCTATCTGATGTCACACGGTACAGACGTTTGGTAGGGAAACTCATCTATCTCACGGTGACTAGACCCGACATCGCCTACGCTGTAGGAAAGGTCAGTCAGTTTATGCAAGCTCCCAGGGAGTGTCATCTTCAGTCCGCCCTGAAGATTTTAGAGTATATCAAAGCAGCACCGGGCAGAGGGTTACTCTTCCAGAAAAATGGCCATCTGAGGGTTGAGGCCTACTCAGACTCAAGTTACGCGGATGACAAAGGCGATCGTAAATCCACGTCAGGTTTTTGTACCTTTGTTGGAGGTAATCTCGTGAGTTGGAAGAGCAAGAAACAGTCTGTTGTTTCCAGATCCAGTGCCGAAGCAGAATACCGGAGTATGGCGTCAACTACGTGTGAGTTAAAGTGGTTACGGGCTCTCATGCTTGACCTGGGAGAGGTATATGATTGTCCTCTCCCTATGTTCTGTGACAACAAGGCCGCTATACACATATCCAGAAATCCGGTCTTCCATGAGAGAACGAAGCATATAGAGGTTGACTGTCACTTCATTCGGGAGGAGATTTTGAAGAATCAGATTTATACTCCTTTTGTCACCTCTGACAAGGAGTTGACAGATATCTTCACCAAGCCGGTTTCTACTTCCTTCTTCCGCATTTGTGACAAGCTGGGCATGATTGATATCTATGCTCCAGCTTGAGGGGGAGTGTTGAAGTATTAGACCGGGCGGCTTGGCGGTCTGATCCAGCGGTTTGTTGACCGAGCGGCTTAGCGGTCTGATCCAGCGGTTTGTAGACCGGGCGGTCTGTCGGTCTACCTCTGCGGTTTGTTCTATCCTGCTGGAGTTGCCGAGCGGTTAGCCCATCTGTCTAACCGCGCGGCCTATGCGGTCTCCATTATTCTAGCCGCTCAGTACTGTAAATGTTTAGTCCCACATTATTTGTATACTCTCTTTCTTATCTCCTCCATTCTATATAAGGGAGGCCATACCTTTGTAAATGATATCTTTTTTGGATAATAAAATTTCAATTATTCAAAAGTTTGTTCGCTTGTTCTCTACTTTTCGCTTCTTGTTCTCTACTTTCTAACATCCAGGAAAATACCCGCAAAGTGCTTGTGCTATATGCTTGAAAGACCAGTGTTTTTGGCACTGCAAATGGCTGCAGGGATTGATGGATGGTTGATCCAGATAAGGTTAGGGCTAGGGATGGAAAGTGAGTTCTGTCGCTAACGCCGGATGATAGTGAGTGTCGCTGGCGATAACTCCTAGCTAACCTGCGATTATGAAGCCAGTCCTTAGGGTACAGTGTGGCTATTTGTGAGCTGTGTGAGCTCTTAAAAAGGCTTCGTGCCGAACGTATAAGGGGAGGCCGACCCGCGTCAGTGAACTGACTATTTGAGCAACGGGAAACGGCTGAACTGTCTCCGTGTTATGGTTTTCGCCATGAGTGCCTGGGCGATTGGCATTCGACAGAAACGCATAATGAGAGTCTTAAGCCTGCGCGCCATTAAGACTAAAGTCTCTGGCTGAAGGTCATGGAGCGAAATGCTCAAGTTTGTTGTTGGGCTTCGGACCTTCGAACGACGATGGGACCCTGGTATTTCCGGTACACCAAATATGTGCCTCTGAATGGTGGTGGGATCCTAGCATTTCCGGTACACCAAGCATGTGCCTTCGAACGGTGGTGGGACCCTGGTATTTCCGGTACACCAAGAATATGCCCTGAACGGCGTATTTCTGATACACCAAGATTGTGCCCTGAGTGCATGGAGCGTCGGGCCGCTTGGTCGACGTTTGTGATATATTGATTGTGCATGAGTGCACATTGTGTGATATGTCTGTTTGTGAAACGCTATGCCTACAGGGAAGGAATACCACTGCCCCGGGTAAGGGGTAGGGTCGTTATAAATTGATCAGCTGAATGCTGACCGTTGCCTTGTTTACCACCATTGCGGTGGATTGTCTCGTGCAGGTGCAGGAGAGCCGAACTGAAAATAAGGGGCTGAAGCCCTTGTTGTTGTTGTTGTTGCTGCTATGCTGGCCCTCGAAGGCCAAAGAAGTTCAAATGATGTTACTTTCATGTGTGGCCGGCCTGCGTGCCGATGTATGAAATTCATATATATAAAGCTTAACTGTAAGGCCATAAAGCCAGACTTGCTGTGTATTTGGAGAACATTCCTTCGTGTTGTGATATATATAAATGATGGTTTATATACTGTGGACATTCAAATGAGGAGTTCAAACAACTTAAAAGCTTCCGCTAGAATGCTCTGAGTTAGGATACAAATAGCTTTTGATATTAGCCCATAACTTCACCGCCTGTTTGTGGCATATGGTGTGCGACCTCGACCAGACCTTCTATTATATGTCATGTAACGGACGGAGGTGCTAGACGCACCCCAAAGGGGTGACGTACCTTGGTCGCACTGTGATGGTGCGGCCCGGTTAGCAAGGTGACCGCCATGTGGTGCATGCCGCACGACGGTTTCGCTAACGTTATCGTACGACAATTGTCGTGCGATGGTTCTGTGGCGGTGGTTCCCCCCCCCCCCGACCACACACACAAAGAGAGTGGGGGTTGTACACTCCCTATGATGAGGGTGTGGTTAGTTTTTATGTTCGTATGCTCGTTTTGACGTCTGTTTGGAAGACCAGACAGACTCGAAATTGGGCTGGAATTGGCCCACTGGAATTGTACTGACGAGCCGGTAGAGGTCGTAGAAAAAATCTCTGGTTTGAGCGAAGCCATTTGTGGAACCCCCTTCATCCCCCCTCAAAAAAATCTCTGGCTTGAGCGAAGCGATTTGTGGAACCCCATCACCCCCCCCCCCCCTCAAAAAAATCTCTGGTTTGAGCGAAGCCATTTGTGGAACCCCATCATCCCCTCCCCCCATTTTTGGAGGTCATTTTTTTTATAGAAAATTAGCCTAAAAAATTTTCTGACCAACATATATCTTCGGGCGTTTGAGCTTGTTTAGGATAGTTGCCACGGTTTGCACGGTTATGAGCTTATCGTTATGTGAATGTGTCGGACGTCGTTGTTTCGATCTAATGTAGGAGGAACTTTTGTCTCATCCTCGTTAGTTGCGAGTGAGCTCGTTGATCAGGATTAACATCAGAGGTCGTTGGTGTGAGTGTAAGCATACAACCCAAAGATGACTGTTATAAATATGAGAGTATTTTCCGGAGGCAACTAATGTAAATGAGTGCGCTGCCCGGAAGCAATTGATGTAAATGAGTTGTCAATATATGTGCACTGCCCGGAAGCAATTTACATGCATTGTCAATATATGTGCACTGCCCGGAAGCAATTGATGTAAATGAGTGCGCAGCCCAAAGGCAGTTACTGTAAATGTGAGTGTGTTTCCTGGAAGTCGTTGTTGTAACTTGTAAGTGTAAATGAGCGCGCTGCCTAGAGACAGTTGTTATAAAAGTTAGTGTGCTGCCTAGAGGTAGTATAGTGTAAATGTAAGCGCGCTGCCTGGAGGCAATTGTTGTAAATGTAAGCATCTCGCTTCTTCCTCCACTAAATGGTGTCATGACCTACTATAATGGTTAAGGGAGGGAGCTTTGAGTCGATAATGTGTGGTCAGTGGGACTGACCCTAAAGAACTCGTGATGGGTGGACGCTTCACACTCTTGGAGGCCGTGAGGAGCAGGGCCAAGCAATATCATGACCTACTAATATGGCGATGGGCGGATGCTTCGAGACGGTAGTGTGCGGTCATGGGGACTCGCCCCAAAGAACTAGTGAAGGGAGGACACTTTGAATCATTAACGGTCGTGAGGGGGGCAGGCCATGTTGGTGTCGTGACCAACTACGATGGAGAAGGGCAGACGCTTTGAGCTGGTAGTGTGCGGTTAGGGGGACAGGCCCTAAAGAGTAGGTGAAGGGAGGACACTTGGAATCGTTGGTGACCGGGAGGGGGCAGGCCCTGGAGGTGTCGCGACTTACTATAATGGGGAAGGGCGTGCGCTTCGAGCCGGTAGCATGCGATCAGGAGGGATGACCCCAATTTTTTTGGTGGTGATCTTGGGAGGGACAGGCCCGAGCAATGGCGGAGCATAAACTTGCAGTGCTGATGAAGGACCCTCCCGTTTGAACCAATTGCACAGCCTTATCCAAGTTTTGAAAACATTTGTAAAATTAAAAGTAAATGAGTACTTGTCATCCTGGTTGTGAAGATATTGAATGGAGAGCTTGCAAGTGATGTCTGCTCCTGGGTTTATGTCTGTTTTTGGAGGGAATGGTAGCAACGAGCATTGGCACATAATGCTTTTAGAAGTGAGCATTTGAGGATGGCGTTATAGTCAGAATTGGCTTGCATGACGATGAAATGCCATTTTCCCACCATTGAAAAACAATAATTTTGAATTTTGGAGTTAAGACTGGTGATAGCGACATTGCTGGCGATATTGTTTAAGCCAATGCAGTCGATAAGATGATGCAGTCGACAAGACGATGCAGTCGTCAAAACAATGAAGTTGATTTGCTATCACTGCGATAGTGATATCGCCAGACGATAGTATGTCACGTGGCAGAAAATCACGTGTTAGTTGGTTGTGCGGCGATTGATGAGCGGCACTGACTTGGTAAAACAGCCACTACCAAAGATATCATCCGACGATAACAAATACCGCCCGACGATAATGATTTTTGTAGATTCATCAATTTGAATCGTGATTGTCTGTTCCTTTTGGAATTGTGATTTGATGGATGAGATTCATCCCGAGAATATTAAGTGGCTGATGAGATTCCACTCTTCTCATTCTCTCTTTCTCAATCTCTCTCTCTCTCTCTAAGTTAAGAAAATGAAGAGGAAGGAGGAAAGAAAGAAAGAGGGAGTGGCCAGCCTTTGGAAGAGCTTTGGAGGAGTTTATACGGTCAGATTCTTGAGCCGATTGAAGATTCATGAAGAGGAAGGTGTTACAAACCTTTCTATCTGGATCAATTGTAAATTCATGGATCCGAAACGATCTACAAGGGTAACTATATTTCTCCTGATTAATAGGACATGCTAGTCCTATTGATTTGCATGTTGCATGAAGGTTCTTACACTAGCTAGTGGGAGGTGTGACTTTCAACGGGTTGATACAGTTTATCCCCAGTAGAAATTATACAGAGTCTGGATCGATGAACAGAAATATGCATGTTATGTGAAGCCCATCTGCGACAGGTTGGTCAGATTGGTGATGTTTAAATTGCATGTAGTAGAAGACTTTGTGGAAAAACGTGTAAGTTTTGGGGGGTTTTGGGATGATGCGGGTTGCTGCAGAAAAAACTGGAGAGTTGCACTAGGAAACATCCAAAGTGGCAACAACATCAAAGTTCTATTGCAATCATCTGCAATAGTATTATCGCTGACGACATCTCTTCTAGTAGAGACCGGTAAGCAATTGTATGTACTCGGTGTTAAGTACCCAAGACTGACAAATTTGATGTTCTGTTGATATCTCTAGGCGATAGCGATATTGCTGGTGGTAGCACCCAGAGAGTTTTGTTTGTGATTGTGAATCCTGTGTCCTGGGGAATAGATGGGTATCATGTTAAGCTGATTAGCCTGTTGTGCCCGACTTTGGTGGCCGTGAGAGCTGACCGTGAAACACAACATTGGTTATGATGTGAATGGGAAAGGGGAGGCTGACCCGCGTCGTGTCTCGTAGACATGGTGATTTGAGTAACTGGATGTGACTGAACTGTACATGCACTATGTCGTTCAACTCGACTACCTAATGTACTGGGCTCTCGACATTGGCATAAGAGAGATTCATTGGCTTTGTGTCTAACTAGCGAAATGCTCAAAAACTTGTACCATCTAGTTCTAGGACTGAGGACGGTGGTAGGACTCGAGGAGTATACCAAAAGAGTACCTCGAGAACATAAAACACGCGGTCGTGAGTGCCAAAATTTGTGGTGGTTATGCATATATTGAATGGTGTTTAAGTTGTACATTTTTGTGGATATATATATATATATATATATATATATATATATATATATATATATATATATATATATATATATATATATATATATATATATATATATATATATATATATATATATATATATATATATATATATATATATATATGATTGTAAGTATTTATTTTAGGATTGAGAGTGACCTAGAGAGGGGTGAATAGATCCAATTTGAATCTTGGCTACCTTTTTTTAATTCAAAGATATACTTTCTTTAAGTTAAATATCATAGCTAGATAAAATAAGATAATCTTAACAGCAATCTAGAACTATCACATCATACCAAACACAGCATACACGACACAGTACACACGGTTTTATAGTGGTTCCCCAATTTATTGGTACATCCACTTTCCCCCTTCGCATATCTAGCAATGAACTAGATTCAGCCAAACTCCTTCATTTACTCAGATCCTCAGATCTTACAGCTCAAAATCCAGCTAGCCCCTACAACTCAGACTTTACAAGTCTTACCACTTAGATCACCAAGATCCTACACCTCAAGTTCTTCTCATGAACTCTACCTCAGAATGTATCCACGCTCCTACTCCTCAGGCAAATCCTGCCCTACAACTCACAAAAATTCCCTCTTCTTCTACCTCAGGCAATCCCTGACCTACCTCAGCCTTTATAACACAGGCTTACAACTAAGAGAAAATGTTTCCCCTACACTCAGATCTACAGGTAGAACTTACAAAATTAATAAAAGTAAAAGAAATTGATTCAGAACTAGTCACCCAGCAAGAGAGGAATAGGTGACTGCTTCTTGATCTGATCCTGATCTGTTTGCTTCCTTTGATCTTGAAGTGATATTTTTGATCTTGCCCTTCTTAGCCTTTCAAAGATTCTTGAAGATGAAATTAGGGTAGATCTAGGCTGGAGAATGTTGAAGACAATTCTTGATCCGACTTTTCTCCACCTTATGAATTCTAGCAGATATCTTCTTAGATCTGGACTTGCCAAATTTTTCCCTCTATCTTTTCTGAAGAGTTGATCCCTTTATATAGGCTCTGTCAAAGGTAACCGACTGATCCGGTTAAAACTCACATATGACAGTTCCGACAGTTATCAGACCCTCTGGCTTGATTTCTGTACTTAGGAAACAAATCTGCTTGAAGTGTTGAAACTTGATTGTTAGATGTGTCAACACCAGTCCCGAGTGTCGACACTTCTCTTGTAGTGGTGTCAACATACTTCTGAATATGTAGACACAGCCTTCACCTTGTCTCGGCACAGCTAATGTGGATTGTGTCGACAATAGTTCTGAGTGTTGACATTGCTTGCTTTAAGTCTTGACTCAGCTTGTGAAGTGCGTCGACACTAGTCTTGAGTGTAGATATAGCTGTCTTCAGTCTCGACACTGCTTGTATAGAGTGTGTGGACACTTTTCCTTAGTGTCGACACAACTTATCTTTGTCTCGACACTACTTGTGCAGTGTGTGTTGACACTAGTCCTGAGTGTCGACACAGTTGCTTTCTTGTATCACAGTGTCGACCCATGTCCTGGGTGTCGACACAACTTTCTCCTTGACTCAGCACTTCTTGTTTAAGTGTATCGACACTAGTCCTGAGTGTCGACATAAATTTCTCCTTGTCTTAGAACATCCTTGTTGGGTACATTGAAGAAGCCTCACCCTACTCAATGTTATACATCAAAATGTATTTGATGTATTTTGAGTTTACTTGTGCAGGTTAAGTATTTACAGGAAAGAAGAAAAAGTTTCTAAGTCCATGTGTCGACACCCAGAGGGAAAGTGTCGACACTTAAGAAGACTTGTGTCGACACCCAGGCAAGCTGTGTCGACACTTGGAGTCATTGTGTCGACACCAGGGATGCAGAGTCGACACCAGACAGAAAGTGTCGACACAAGGAGCTGTGTCGACACTCAATGAAGAAAAGTGCAGTGAAGCAGTATCGACACTTAACAGTTGTGTTGACACCATGAGGAACTGTGTCTACATCAGAAAGTGTCGACACTTGGAGGCTGTGTCGAAACTCAGCAAAAGTCAGCAGAGACTAAGTATAAGTGTCGACACCCAGAGTAATGTGTCGACACACAGCAGAAGAGTCAACACTTGAACAAAGTGTCGACACAAGAAAGAATGTGTCGACACTCAGCTGAAGACTCAACACTTGAAGAAAGTGTCGACACAAGGAGCTGTGTCGACACTTAGCAAAGTTCAAGAATATTCTAAGTACAAGTGTCGATACAAAGGAGATGTGTCGACACTCAGCAAAAGTCTCAACAGAAGAAGAATGTGTCGACACATGGAGCTGTGTCGACACTCAGCAAGTATCAACACAGAAGACATGTGTCGACACCAAGAAGCAGTGTCGACACTGACAAGTTCAACACATGAAGATGTGTCGACACAAAGGTGTTGTGTCGACACTTAGAAGAATTCAGCAATATACTGAAGTACAAGTACTTGTGTCGACACTCATTATCAGTGTCGACACATGAAGAAGAAGCAGTGTCGAGACATGAAATCTACAACACAAGGAGTTGTGTCGACACCAAGTAGGCTAGTGTCGACACTTAGTCAACTTGTGTCGACACTTAGTCTATAAGTGTCGACACTTAAAGACAGACAGTCTCGACACTTTCAGACAGTTACAGAATTTTCAAGAACTGACTGGATGACTTGACAGCTGCCATTCCAGCCGGTCTACTGCACCTGTCAGAGTTGTCAGAAATCAGTTATGAACCGGACCAGCCGGTTACCATGAAGAAGGCCTATAAATAGGCTTATACTGTCTACAGAAACAGGAGTTCAGATTATTGTTTTGTTGTTCAAGAGATCATTAATAAGAAGAAGATCTAGCTATTCCTTGAAGAATCTAGTGAAGATCTAAGAAGTTGGAGAGAGAGAGCTCCATCCAAGAAGTCAGCCGTTGGAACCAGGCTGAGAAGAAGGGTTCAGATTTGGTCTGAATCTTAAGTAGCAGAGATCAAGGATCAACTGCAGAGGAGGTCAATCTTATTGTGTTCTACATTCAAGAAGCTTTGAAGAAAGCCAAGTCAGATTGATTTCAGCTGAGTTCTTCCAAGAACTCATCAAGAAACTCTCAACTCTTCTCTCTCTTCTCTGAGTTGTAGAGTTATCATTTTGTATTCAAATTATCTTGTAGGATCCTTAGGGATCTGAGTTTTGTAAGCCTGTAATTATAAAGGCTGAGTGTAGGGCTTGAGTGCCTGAGTGTAGGAGATTTGTATCTCTGAGTGTAGTCCTGTTGTGGCTGAGTGTAGGCCTTGGTGGCTGAGTGTAGGCTTTGTGAATAAGCTAAGTTGTAGGGCCTTGGACCTGAGCTGTAGGAACCTATTTTGGGGTTCTGAGATAGTGGAGAAGTTTGGCCGAATCTAGTACACTACTAGATAGGCGAAGGGGGAAAGTGGATGTACCCAAACCTTGGGGAACCACTATAAAACTGTGTGTCTACTGGTTGCTTGTGTAATTCTGTGATTGATGCCTGTGTGTTGTGATAAAGTAACTAGAACTCTGTGATATTATCTGAATTCTGCCTAAAAAGTTAAAAAAGATTTAAGTCACCTATTCACCCCCCCCCCTCTAGGTGATTAGGTACAATATCTTTCAAGTGGTATCAAAGCCAGGTTACTCAAAAAGGGACATAACTGTTTGAGTAGATCCTGTTGGCAGATTCAGTCTAATTAAATTACAGAATCAAGAAAGTCAAGAACCATGGGTTCCACTGAGAATCATAAGGAATTGGGATCCATGAAGCTACCCATATGTAGAAAAGAGATCTTTGGTATCTGGAAGGAAAGGGTGAGACTGTTTATGGAAGCCTTAGACCCTAGGATTTATATCACAGTGAAAGAAGGGCCATATATGCCCATGAAGGTTTCAGTCTTAGATACAAATCAGAGAACACCTAAGGATTTCTCTGAAATGACAAAGGATGAGATTGTTCTAGCCACCATGGACAAAAGGGCTCAGAACATCATTGTGAGTGCTATAGATGATGCTACCTTTCAGAATCTCATACACTGCAAGACATCCAAGGAAATGTGGGATACTCTTATTGTGTACATGGAGGGATCTGAAGAAGTGAGGCAAGACAGAAAATCTTTGCTAAACCAAGAATATGAAAGCTTTAGACAAGGAAGATCTGATAGCATAACTGAATGCTATAAAAAGTTCTATAGAATTGTGAATGAGCTTATGTCCTATGGCAGAGAGTTCAGTAATTATGAGCTTAATGATAAGTTCTTAAGGTCCCTTACAAAAGATTGGGACACCAAGATCTGTGCCATTAGGGAAATGACAAAGTTAGCTGAAATTCCTCCACCTACACTGTTTGGAAAATTGCTATCCTATGAAATGTAGTTGATGGTGAGGAAAAATCTACAAGAAGTGAACATAAAGAAAGGACAGTGGCCTTTAAAATAGAAGCCCCCAGAAAGTACAGAAGTAAGTCACCTACTCCACCAGCAAAAGTAACTGAAACTGAGTCAGATGAGACAGCAAGCAGAAAATCTGAAAGTAGTGAAAGTGATGAGGACTTTGCTGCCTTCACAAGACATTTTCAGAAGTTCTTGAAGAAGAAACAGTGGAGGACAAGGCCATCTACTTCACAGGGTAAAGAAGACTATTATCAGAATAAAAAGTCTTCAAAGAAAGACAGGAAAAAGACCAAGTCTAGCAAAGCAACTCTTTCAAAAATTGTATGCTATTGCTGTAATAGATAAGGACATGTTGTTGCAGACTGTCCAGAGAAAAGGAAGGAGTCTAATGATAAGAAAAAGACTCCATTCAAGGGCAAGAAGGAAAAGTCTTTTGTTGCCAAAAAGGATAAGAGTCTGTCAGACATTTCTTCATCAGGAGCTGAGTTAGATGCTGAGGCATATATAGGGCTGTTTGCTGAGGAAGAAGAAGAAGAGTTCATTCAGATCATGAACTCTATATATGAACAAGAGGACAGTCAGTGCCAAGGGCTAATGGCATTGACAGAAAGTGACAAAATCCTGGAGCAGCCAGGACCTAGTAAGGTACTAAATTGTTCTTTAAGTTCAATTTCTTGTGCTAGTTCAGAATCAGATTCATCATCATCAAGTGATGAGAGTGCATCTGAGTCTGAAGAGGATATTCATCAGTTGATAGATGAATATAAAGTTCTGTTGCAAGCATTTAAGAAATGCAAATCCTTGGCCAAGAGTCAAGCTAAGGAGATTGCAAGTCTCAAAATGGATGCAACTGATTATGAGAAGATGTTTGATCAAAAGCTAAATGAGATAGCCAGACTGAAGCACATAACTGTGATTCTGATGGGGACTATAACATATAAGAATGATCAAATCAAGAGTCTGGAGATTAGTCTTCAGAAGGAGAGAGATCTAGTTGCTAGGTTTTCTAAACCTAAGTCAGTTCTACCTTTAATTGATGAATTTGTTCATCACAAAGGTAAAGCTGGACTGGGATTTACTAAACCTGCAAGGACTGTCAAGTCCAAGTCCAAGGGCAAAGCCCCAACTCTCAACAAGCCAGCTGTGGATAAAACAGCTAAGACTGTACCTAAGCAAAGGTACAATAAGTTTGAGTGTTGGTGCTGTGGCAAGGTAGGCCACTTTGCCATGGACTGTTGGCACAATGCTAGTGCCAGAGTGAGTAGCAAACTGCCTGTTGGAAAACCTGCAGGTAGCTTTGTTAGGAAGCAAACTAACCAGTACCAAGGACCCAAGAATTCTTTGGGTTCTAAGGTTCACTAATCTGTTTTGCAGGTAAGTCCAAGTGGCCATGCCCCAATATGGTACTTGGACAGTGGATGTTCCAGACATATGACTGGAACAAGGGGTTTACTAAAGGACTACACACCCATCAAGGATGGTCCAAAAGTCACCTTTGGTGGTTCTGAAAAAGGGATCATCAAGGGTTTTGGTAACATATCTAACTCCTTTATTACAATTACTCAAGTGACCTATGTTAAAGGTTTGAAACATAACCTTATTAGTATAAGTCAATTGAGTGATGTAGGATATGACATCTCATTTGTGAAAAATGGTTGTCATATCAGGAAGTCAAATGATGAAGAGATCATTTTGACTGGTTATAGAAAAAGGAATGTCTATTGCTTAGACATTATGGTTGAGAACAATGGTTCTCCAGTGTGTCTTGTAGCTGATGAGACAGTCTCTCATTGTGTCAAATGGCACAAGAGGCTAGCCCATCTAAACTACAAGACAATTGGCCAACTCTTTAGTAAAGAGTTAGTGAGGAATGGTCCTCAAGTTAAGTGTATTAAAGATGGTATTTGCTCAGCTTGTCAAAAGGGCAAGCAGACTAGATCCAGCTTTAATAGCATTGAAAACAAAGACGTTGTGAGGTGTTTATACCTCTTGTATATGGATCTCTTTGATCCTATGCCAGTTCACAGCCTAGGTAGGAAGGTCTATACCTTTGTAGTTGTAGATGACTACTCAAGATTTTCCTGGGTGTTCTTCCTTAGACAGAAATCTGAAACACCTAGTGTCTTCTATAGCTTTGTCAAACAAATTCAGAATGAACTAGCTAGTACAGTGGTCAAAATAAGAAGTGACCATGGTACTGAATTTCAGTCTGATAGTATGGCAAAACTATGTGAAGAATTTGGGATATTTCAAGAGTTTTCTTCACCAAGAACACCTCAGCAAAATGGCATTGCTGAGAGGAAGAATAGAACCTTGATTGAGGCTGGTAGGACCCTATTAAGTGATACATCACTACCAGAATATTTCTGGGCTGAAGCAGTGAATACTGCATGCCATGTAATTAATAGGGCTACCATTACTAAAAGCCACAACAAGACCCCCTATGAGATTGTGAAAGGCAGAAAACCAAACCTATCCTACTTCAGGATCTTTGGTTGTAAATGCTTTATACTTAACAATGAAAGTCTTACTTGACTAAGTTTGCTGCCAAGTCCCAAGAGGGAATTTTTGTTGGGTACAACAACAACAGTAAGGCTTATAGAGTCTACAACTTGTCTACTCAAGTTGTAGAGGAGTCTGTATATGTAGTATTTGATGAAACTAGACTTATTAACAATGAGTTGTCTAGTAGTATATGCAACTCCACAGGTATAACTAAGAAGATGGACAAGCTCACTATAGAAGAAGAACCTACTGCAAGACAACAAGTAGAAGATAGTGGCTGTTGTCCAGGGGGAGTACTACATGTACCTAATGCAGATGAAGTTCAAGGAGTGCAGCAAGATGAAGAAACTGAAGAAGTTCAACCTGAAGTCAGGATGCCTCCAGCCAATAGGCATCTAAGAGATCATCCAGCAGAACAAATCATTGGTGATCCAAGACAAGGGGTACAAACAAGGAGCAGAAATCTGAATGCAGTGCTCTACTCCAGTTTTCTATCCCAAGTTGAACCAAAGAAGTTTGAAGAAGCCATCCTGGACCCTCATTGGATTGAGGCAATGCAAGAAGAGCTGAATTAGTTCAAGAGGTGCAAGGTCTGGGAACTTGTTCCTAAACCTAAAGACCACAACATAATTGGGACCAAGTGGATCTATAGGAACAAGATGGATGAACATGGAGTCATCATTAAGAACAAAGCAAGATTGGTTGCTAAGGGTTATAGGCAGGAAGAAGGTATTGACTTTGATCAAACCTTTGCTCCAGTAGCCAGACTGGAAGCCATAAGAATGTTCCTGGCCTATGCAACCTTTCAAGGATTTAAAGTTTACCAAATGGATGTAAAGTCAGCCTTTCTGAATGGTAATCTAAAAGAGGAAGTCTATGTGGAACAACCATCAGGTTTTGTTGATTCAACTCAACCTAATCATGTCTATAGACTTAGGAAAGCATTATATGGGTTAAAGCAAGCCCCTAGGGCTTGGTATGAAACCCTGTCTAGTTTCCTCATTGAGAATAAGTTCTCAAGGGGGAAAATAGACAAGACTCTATTCCTTAGGGAATCTAGAGGCAAAGTAATACTAGTCCAAATATATGTAGATGACATCATATTTGGGTCTACTGAAAGTAGTCTTTGCAAAAAGTTTGCAAAACTAATGCAAGGATAATTTGAGATGAGTAGTATGAGGGAGCTTAAGTTCTTCTTGGGTCTCCAAGTTAGACAGACTGAGAATGGTTTATTCATATGCCAGTCTAAGTTCACCCTAAAACTCATAAGGAAGTATGGTATGGATTCATCCAGTACCATGAAGACTCCTATGGGGTCAAGTATGTCTTTTAGCAAAGATGATGCAGGGAAACCTGTAGATGAGACTTTGTATAGAGGGATAGTTGGCTCCCTTCTATACTTGACTGCAAGTAGACCAGATATCATGTATGCTACATGTGTCTGTGCTAGGTACCAAGCATGCCCTAAGGAGTCTCATTTGACAGCAGTCAAAAGGATATTGAGATATCTAAAGGGCACTCCTTATCTAGGCCTCTGGTACCCTAAGAATGGGGATTTTGAACTAACAGGTTATTCAGATGCAGACTTTGCAGGATGCAAAGAAGACAGAAAAAGCACAACTGGAACCTGTCAATTCATAGGTGGAAGACTGATTTCATGGAGTAGCAAAAAGCAAACAAGTGTGGCTATCTCCACTACAGAATCAGAATATGTGGCTGCAGGAAGTTGCTGTGCTCAACTTCTATGGATACAACATCAGCTTGAGGACTATGGAATTCAGGTAAGTAGAACTCCACTCTTTTGTGATTCTACAAGTGCTATATCAATTGCAAATAATCCTGTTTCTCATAGTAGAACTAAACATATTGAAATAAAATATCATTTTCTTAGGGAACATGTAGAGAAAGAAGATATTTTACTGGAATATGTTAGAACAGATAATCAACTAGCTGATATGTATACTAAGCCCTTAGAAGAAACTAAGTTCAATAGGTTTAAAATTGAACTAGGTATGATAAACTTAGAATAAGTTTATAGAAATGGCTAAGTCAAAAGGTGTCGACACACAGAGTTATCTGTGTCAACACAGAAAAGTGGTGTCGACACTTCAGGGAAAAGGTGTCGACACACCTAGGAAGTTGGTGTCGACACTTCAGAATATTAGTGTCGACACATACAGAGTCAGTGTCGACACAACCAAGGTGGTGTCGACACTTAGTATTTACTCAGAATTATCTAAGTAAAGACTCGACTATGTGTCCGGTTAAGTGGTGTCGACACATAAACAAGTGTCGACACATATTATCTGTCGACTAAACTTGTGTCGACACGCTGTGTCGAGACATTATAAGTCAGTGTCGTCACTTTTCCACAGTGTCGACACAACTTATGTTAGTTAACCCGCCTTTTCATCTTCAAACCTAGAAAGGTATAAATAGGATTTTGCCTTAGTCTGTCGACACGCTTTCAAAAGTTTCGAGACCAAACTTGTGTGTCGATACCTCTCTTCTCTCAGTTCAAATTCTTCAAACCCTAATGGCGCCAAAGCTCGAGGAGAACGTCAATGAAGGCTATGAACTGGTGCGAGACGCATTTGAGGATGCAGACCCGGAGATCAAGAATGTGATAACCCTAGTTGCAGACTCGGGGTTAGAATTTCGTGTTTCAGAGCCCACTAAAATCTGGAAGAAAGAAGTTCTAGAGTTTCTGAATGGAGCTAAAGTAGACGAATCTGGATTCAAGATCAAGTCCAGGGTCCATGGAGAAAAAGTGAAGGTCTCTCCAAAAAGTTTGAGGAAAGTACTATAGTTACCAATAACTAAGGAAGAAGAAGAAGTTACTGCTTCTAAGACCAGAGAAGCATTGACATGGTGTGGTCTAGATTTCAAAATGAAAATTGGATCTGTATTCAATAGAAAGGGGATGAACAGCCAGGGGAAATTCCTTTCTGAAATTGTTGGCAAGGTAATCTTAAGTAAGCCTGGAGGGTATGATAGGGTATCAGCCCATATGTTCAGCATTATGACAAGGATAATCTTCACATTGAAAACAGATTGGTCTGTTATTGTCTTTGAGAAGATTAAAGAAAGTCTGAAAAAGCCCAATTTGGGAAGAATACTAAGTTTATACCTAGCTAGTAGCATACCAGAGGTTATGGGTCAAGCTGCTGGAAGTAAAATCAATCATATGAGGAAAATGGACATGAGGATATTCTCTAGATGGGACAGGGTTTTGTCAAAGGAGATGCCAACCCCTGAGAAAGTAACACCTGAGAAAGTAACACCTCAAAAGAAGAAAAAGAAAGCTGCCCCAGTGGCTCAAGAATCATCTAGCAGCTCTGATAGTGAAGAACAAGTTGTATTTACTCCAGAAGAGGAGGTAGAAGGAAATGCTGTGAAGTCTACAGCTCAACAAGATACTGCATTGAGACAGGGGGAGCTACCACCAGCTAGCCCCTTACACCAGGATCAAATCCTGGGGGAGCCACTAGTTGTGGAAGAGCCAACTCCTCTTGAGAGTGAGCAAGCAACCAACATCATCCTTGAGGTAATCACTGAGCTTAATGCTTTAGATTTCCCTATAGAGGATACTATTTTATCTGATCCATTAAGTAATGATAATCAGCAAACTCAGCTGGATAGCCAACTCCCATATGTTGTTATGGAGGACACATTTGTCACAGTTCAAGTAGTTTCTGATCCAGTGGTAGATGAGCCAAGAATTTCTCCAGCTCATTCTCCACAAGAATATACAATGGAAGAACTTTTCCTAAATCTGGATCAAACAGATTTTGACAAGGAATGTGCTGCTGCTGAGGGGGAGAATGCACCAGTTGAGGGGGAGCAAGTGCAAATTCTAGAAGAACCTGCAAGGCAAGAACCTGACAAGGCACCAGAAGTGCAGAAGGAGTTACCTCCAAGCCCTAAGGAGAGGGTAGATATAGCCAGCACCTCAGCTTCTGAAGATGAGGAGGCAACAAGGGCTAAGAAAAGGAAGTTTCAAGTTTTCAAAAGAAGAAGTCAGAATTATAAGAAGGCATTGCAAACCATAGCACCACAGCCAGCACTACAACCAACTCCAACTGTAGATTACAGTGCTCTTATGGTTGCTATGCAGATAAAGCTGGATGAGCATAGGCAAGCAATTGAGAAGTATGTGGATGAAGGGCAAAAATCATTACAGTTTGATCTAGCCCGGGATATAAAGTCTATAAGATTTGAAATGAATCTTAATAAGAAGGAGATGACTGACTGCTTCCACAAGGGAGGGAATGCAGTGGTATACTTGGCTACTCATCAAGAAAAGATCAAAGCTCAAGTAGATGACATTGCACTGAAGCAAGGATATGTTCTTGAGAACTAGCTCAGAATGAATGATAACTTAACTGCTTCCCATAATGCAATTGTCACAGAAATGAAAAACATAGCTGCTGGACTGACAACTTCTATTGCTACTGCTAAGGCAGATTTTGATAAAGCACTGCAAGAGAGCTTAACTGCTGTTACAACTGCAATTCAAGACTCTCAGAAGTTGATAACTGACAAACTCCAAAGGTTGAAACCTTTCTTTAAAGATGGAGTCAACTATTTGGATAACCAAGTGAGATTTCAGAAAGATGATGTCAGAGATCACATAGAAAGAGAAGTCATAAAGGGGAGAGGGTATTAGTCAAAGCTAGCTCTGATCATGCTAAGTGGATTTCTAATTCTATCAGAGCTACTCTGGGTTATCCTCCTCTTTGTGATGATGACAATGTTGCAGAATCTGGGATACATCCTGCATATCTAGGAGGGGAGCAACCAGAAGTGGCTCAAGTAATCTACCCTCCTCCAGATTTTGATATGGTTCAAGCTGATATACAATCAATGTATAGCCCACCTGGGGGTCAGCCAAATGTCATCATAGAGAAGGTTGTTCAGCCAGTATCTGAAGCTATGCAAGAAGCTCTGCATAAAGAAGAAGAAGCCAGACTGTCTAAAAAGAGGTTCAGGGAACAAGCTGAACAAAGACCTGACTTTGAGCAGTGGAGCCCTACTTCAAGAAACATAATCTTAACTGCATGGAAAGCTGCAAAAGATAACATTCAAGACAGAAATAAATGGTTTTCTGAATTGGAATGGAGAAAGCATGAGACAAGGCTAGAAGCCATAGTCCAATATAGAAGAAAGGCCAAGATGAGAAAGCTACCTCCTACTGCTCAGGAGCCTAGCAAGTACTTTCCCAAGCCATATCATTATTTTGAAAGGCAAAAGATCAAAGCTGAAGAGCAAAAGAAAAAGGATCTGAAAGGTAAGAAGCCTGCTGATACTAAAGTTACTGAAGCCCCTGTTCAAGCCAAAGTACAATCTGGAAAAGGAATAGTGATCAAAGATGCTGATCAAAAATAGAATAGAATTTTTCTAAGTTTACAATTGTAATCTTTTGATGTTAAACATTATGTAAAACTTTTGAAATATGTATATGACAAAGCTGTTAGAACAATATGCTGTGTGATAAATTTGTTGTGTGATAAATTTATTTCATAATTATTCTGAGAAAATGTCTATGTATACATGTTTGATTAATACATGTTATGTGTTTTCCTGTTACATAATCCTGCTTTACATCATACTATGATTTTATTCTATATGGTGTATATCATTGACTAAGGGTTATGACTTCTCCAAATAGGGGGAGATTGTTGGGTACATTGGTTCAAATGTACCTGATTTGAAGAAGCCTCACCCTACTCAATGATATACATCAAAATGTATTTGATGTATTTTGAGTTTACTTGTGCAGGTTAAGTATTTACAGGAAAGAAGAAAAAGTTTCTAAGTCCATGTGTCGACACCCAGAGGGAAAGTGTCGACACTTAAGAAGACTTGTGTCGACACCCAGGCAAGCTGTGTCGACACTTGGAGTCATTGTGTCGACACCAGGGATGCAGAGTCGACACCAGACAGAAAGTGTCGACACAAGGAGCTGTGTCGACAATCAATGAAGAAAAGTGCAGTGAAGCAGTGTCGACACTTAACAGTTGTGTCGACACCATGAGGAACTGTGTCTACATCAGAAAGTGTCGACACTTGGAGGCTGTGTCGACACTCAGCAAAAGTCAGCAGAGACTAAGTATAAGTGTCGACACCCAGAGTAATGTGTCGACACACAGCAGAAGAGTCAACACTTGAACAAAGTGTCGACACAAGAAAGAATGTGTCGACACTCAGCTGAAGACTCAACACTTGAAGAAAGTGTAGACATAAGGAGCTGTGTCGACACTTAGCAAAGTTCAAGAATATTCTAAGTACAAGTGTCGACACAAAGGAGATTTGTCGACACTCAGCAAAAGTCTCAACAGAAGAAGAATGTGTCGACACAAGGAGCTGTGTCGACACTCAGCAAGTATCAACACAGAAGACATGTGTCGACACCAAGAAGCAGTGTCGACACTGACAAGTTCAACACATGAAGATGTGTCGACACAAAGGTGTTGTGTTGACACTTAGAAGAATTCAGCAATATACTGAAGTACAAGTACTTGTGTCGACACTCATTATCAGTGTCGACACATGAAGAAGAAGCAGTGTCGAGACATAAAATCTACAACACAAGGAGTTGTGTCGACACCAAGTAGGCTAGTGTTGACACTTAGTCAACTTGTGTCGACACTTAGTCTATAAGTGTCGACACTTAAAGACAGACAGTCTCGACACTTTCAGACAGTTATAGAATTTTCAAGAACTGACTGGATGACTTGACAGCTGCCATTCCAGCCGGTCTACTGCACCTGTCAGAGTTGTCAGAAATCAGTTATGAACCGGACCAGCCGGTTACCATGAAGAAGGCCTATAAATAGGCTTATACTGTCTACAGAAACAGGAGTTCAGATTATTGTTTTGTTGTTCAAGAGATCATTAACAAGAAGAAGATCTAGTTATTCCTTGAAGAATCTAGTGAAGATCTAAGAAGTTGGAGAGAGAGAGCTCCATCCAAGAAGTCAGCCGTTGGAACCAGGCTGAGAAGAAGGGTTCAGATTTGGTCTGAATCTTAAGTAGTAGAGATCAAGGATCAACTGCAGAGGAGGTCAATCTTATTGTGTTCTACATTCAAGAAGCTTTGAAGAAAGCCAAGTCAGATCGATTTCAGCTGAGTTCTTCCAAGAACTCATCAAGAAACTCTCAACTCTTCTCTCTCTTCTCTGAGTTGTAGAGTTATCATTTTGTATTCAAATTATCTTGTAGGATCCTTAGGGATCTGAGTTTTGTAAGCCTGTAATTATAAAGGCTGAGTGTAGGGCTTGAGTGCTTGAGTGTAGGAGATTTGTATCTCTGAGTGTAGGCCTGTTATGGCTGAGTGTAGGCCTTGGTGGCTGAGTGTAGGCTTTGTGAATAAGCTGAGTTGTAGGGCCTTGGGCCTGAGCTGTAGGAACCTGTTTTGGGGTTCTGAGATAGTGGAGAAGTTTGGCCGAATCTAGTACACTACTAGATAGGCGAATGGGGAAAGTGGATGTACCCAAACCTTGGGGAACCACTATAAAACTGTGTGTCTACTGGTTACTTGTGTAATTCTATGATTGCTGCCTGTGTGCTGTGATAAAGTAACTAGAACTCTGTGATATTATCTGAATTCTGCCTAAAAAGTTAAAAAGATTTAAGTCACCTATTCACCCCCCCCCCTCTAGGTGATTAGGTACAATATCTTTCAATTCTTGACAAAGGTGTCGACACTTGCCTAGTGTCTTGACACTTTTATACTTAGCTTTATTTGTCTGCACACATGAACTTAACATTCATCAAATACAACTATGTGTATATCATTAAACTGAAAGGACTTCTTCAAATCAAGTACATTGTGACCAATGTACCCAAACATCCTCCCCTACTTGAAGAAGTCATAACCCCAATTCAATGATATACAACATGATACCAAAAATATATTAAGATAAAAACATTTAAGAGTACAGTGCAGTATGTAACACCCCAAAATTCGAAAGAGGGATGAGCAGCATCGAGAGCCAAGTTTGGGTCTTGGTAAGGGTCACACGGCCTGGAACACAGGCGTGTCCATGACCGTGTTGTGCTCGGGTTCGTCGAGAGCCCAACAAGTCAACGATTTTCGCTCGACGAAGTGTCGAGACAGGGAACACGGCCTAGGACACAGGCGTGTCCATGGCCGTGTCATGCTCGGGTTCGATGGAGAACTCAGGTGGTCGACGAACTGCGCTCGACGAATTGTCGAGATAGTGAACATGACTTGGGACACGGGCGTGTCCAAGGCTGTGTCGTGCGCATGTTCGATGAATTTTTTCGCGAAGTCGACGAAGAGGCAGTCGACGATCATCGAGACTTCGAACACGGCCTGAGACACGGGCGTGTCCAAGGTCGTGTCCTGCTCGGGTTGTGAGCCGGGCCGTGTAAGGGGATTGAACACGTCTTGGAGCCTAGGCGTGTTCGGCCTGACATGGGTGTGTCAATTTTGACACGGGCGCATCGATTACCCGTGTCCTTCTCCGGTTGTTTTTGATCCTGTGTCGATGGAGCAACACACCCAACAACACGAGCGTGTACTGAGTGACATGGGCGTGTCATGTTCAACACGAGCGTGTCCAGTGCCCGTATACTGTTCTGGGTGCAACGGTTTCAGCGTCAATTGAGGCATACGACCTTGGACACGGGCGTGTCACAAGCCGTGTTCGGCCCAGGTGTTTTGATTTTCAGTCCGGATCGTGGCCGTTCGTTTCCTTCTTTTGGGATCTGATGGTCCAGGGTTGCCCTTGCTGGGTTAAGTCCGGGAATAGGGTTTGGGAACCCTCATTCTTCATCAAGTACTCTCTTTCTAAGATCTAGAGAGAAGGGAGAGCAAGGAAGGAGGTGAAGGAGAGATTCGGCTGCCGGAGAAGCTTCGGTGCTCCAAATTGCGAGCCGAGTCCAAATACGTGGAGGCAAGACCGTTGCGAAGGTTTTCATCCGGCTAAGTTTCCATGGCTAGGAAGAGGGGTCGGAAGGTAACGACACTTCTTCTCTTGGTTTTAGGATGCGTGTTTAGCATCTTTTACTTTCTAGTTTTTGGGCACCAAACTCTCAAATGAGAGGGGTTTGGGTCGCCATAATTCAAGAGGAACTTCCGGGTCGATTGAGTTCGTCCCCGATATGTTTTTGCATTAGAGATCCGCTCCATTAGTGGATTAGGCATTGTGGGTGAAGCTGTGGTCGTGACCGTTAGTCCAGCTCGTTGATGTTGCATACGAGCTTTAAAGATTTTGTAGAAATCCGTTGCGGCAAGATGTCGTTTGTGATGTTGTGTTTTCCCCCTTTTCTCGAGTGAGTACATGTAGCCGGAACCGGACAAGGTTAGCTCTGCAATGACGGAAGATGGTTTCCTTGGTGGACAAGGTTAGCTCCACATTGGCGGTAGATGGTTTCCTTGGTGCGCGGGGATGTTGCAGTACAAATGAGGGATTGGGGTGGGAATGATTATGGATTGTGATATACTACGGCGTGGCTTTGTCTCCGTGGTACGCTGTGTAACAGTCCAAATTTCTGAAACAGGAATTTTTGGGTGACACGGCCTGGGACACGGGCGTGTCCCAGGGCGTGTCAGAGGACACGACCTACGACACGGGCGTGTCGCAGGGCGTGTCGAGGTTGTGTCGATGATCAGCCTTTGTGTCGACGATTGTTTCATTCGACGATGTGTCGAGAGGTGGCACACGGCCCAGGACACGGGCGTGTCCAAGGCCGTGTCGTGTGCTCGATGACTTTTGCTCGACGATCGTCGAGTGTCGAGTGTTGAGTGTCGAGAGGTTTAACACGGCCTGTGACACGGGCGTGTCACAGTGCGTGTCAAATCAGGTCGACGAACTCAGCCCGACGAAGGATTTCGACAGGGCGTGTCTTTGTGCCGTGTCTGTGCACACGACCAGGGACACGGGCGTGTCACAGGCCGTGTGAAGTCTCGGGATGTTTTGGGATTTTTTCGCCCAGGCACACGGCCACAGACACGGGCGTGTCTGAAGGCGTGTTGGTGACACGGCCCATGACACGGGCGTGTCCCGTGGGCGTGTCACTGGTTTGGATAGGTCGGTTGACCACCGCTTGAGGCACACGGCCTGGGACACGGCCGTGTTACAGGCCGTGTCAGGTCAAATTTAGCGTTTCTGGCAGTTTTGTGGCCGTCCATTCCTTCAGCTGGGATCCAAGGGCTGAAGCTTCTTTCCTCTTTTCCTAAAGGCCGAAATCTGAGAAGTTATTCTCATTTTACTTGGCCTTGAACTTTCTTCAAGTTGGAGAGAAAGAGAGAGAGGAAGAAGGAGGAAGAAGAGGAAGGGCTGCTGCTGGTGGTGCTGCGATTTACCGACAAGAAATCCGAAGCCGGCGTTGCAAAGGAAACGCTCTTGCGAGTCTTTCAAGCAAGCTTTGAGTTCATGGCACCGAAGCAATCGTAAAGGGTAACAACTTTTCTTCCTAGCCATGCGAAGGCTTCCTTTTGGCATATAATTGTGATTCCCCCACCAAGAGGTGGCTGATTTTGGGAGTCTTTGGGTGGATGCTTGACATCCCCTTTGTTGGCATATATATCCGGAAATGGAGTACGGAATAGGCATGCTGTGTGAAGCCCATCTGGACAGGTTGGTCTGGATTGGTGATGTTGCATACGAACCATAGAAGACTCCGTGATAACGTGTAGTTTAAGGAGTCAACGGGTTATGCCTGCGAAAAGGAGTAGCAGGAAGTACTGGAGTGGTAGTCCAGGAAAATATCTGTGTTATGTTTTTGGGTCATACCTGTGGATGAGGCACAGGAAGTACTGGTGTGACCAGGAAATGCCCTTTGTGATGCTTGATGTCGTAGGATGTCCACCTGTGAAGCGAGTAACAGGAAGTACTGGCACGATAGCCAGGAAAGACCCCTGACATTTGTGCTTGTGCGGTGTCCACCTGTGGAGAGAGTCACAGGAAGTACTGGGAGGCCCAGGAAAGACCCGCTGTTGTGCTAAAGAAATGGGTATAGAGAAATACCCAGGCTTGAATGCCAAGAACAGGATTGGTGTGACCGACCCGCGCCTTTGATATAGCCATGAGTACGCTGTACTCGGAGAAGGCAAGGCGATTTGAGCAACGGGGGGGGGGGGGGGGGGGGGTGGAGGATCCGACCTGCGCTATGTCCGTCCGACGTGAGACCAAAAGGTGCGGTCTGTTGGAGCGCATAGCAAGAGTCTTCGGCCTGCGCGCCATGACACAATGGGGGGCTATGGGACATCCCGGTGTAGGAAGACTAACTCCGGCTGCATGCCATGGAGTAAATGCTCAAGAGATTTACCGTTGGGTTGTGACCCTGATACGGTGGTGGGCAAGAGCTTTGCCAGAACACCAAGAATGTGCCCTGAGTGCACGGACCGTTGGGCCGGGTGGCGAACGGTTGTGATGGCTTATGTGCGTGAAAGTACGGTTTGATGATATATCTTGCCATACTTGTGATATGATATGCCTGCAGGGAAGAATACCGCTGCCCCGAGTGAAGGGGTAGGGTCGTTATAATTTGGTCAGCTGAACGCTGACCGTTGCTTTTGTTTGCCACCGTTGGGTGGATTGTCCCTGTACAGGTGCTGGCGAGCCAAGCGGAACGCAGAAAGGCTGATGTTGCTGCTGTTGCTGCTACTGCTGCTAGCCCTCGAAGGCTAAATGTATTACTTTTGTGTAGTTTCTTTTCATGTGGTCGGCCTGCGTGCCAATTTGTTTAGGCCACTGTTTGAAAGCCATGTACGGCCATAAGGCCAACTTTTTGTACTTGTTGTAAGACATTCCTATATCGTATAAAATGTGGAGGTTTATATTTGGGCATTCATGAGGAGTTCCAGTTGTAGTCCAGGCTTTCGCTAGAATGATTTGTGATAGGTGCGATGCGCTACTCTGGTATCATCTTGTACCTTCACCGCCTGTTTTGTGGTATATACTGTGGGGCCCCGGCCGGACCTTCTAGAATATACCATATGAACGGATGGGGTTGTTACATTTTTGGTATCGGTTGTCTTGGTCTTTCCCTCTCGAAGTCGTGGCCGACTTCTTTTGTGGGGGTGGCGAGCACGTGTTTGTGCAAACCAAAGTCTACGAATGAACTCCTGAATGTCCATGATAGGAATGCAAATTGGTGTGTTTGCGGAACCTGCGTGTTCTTATTTTGTGTTGATTGCTTGTGTACGACCGCTAATGTGTGTCTTGTCCACCTTTAGGTGACACGAAGTGGAGCTGGGCCCTCTGAGCCCCAGCGTTCTGATGAAAGTACGACACCAGCCACAGTGCCTACACCTCCAGCGTCTGCGGAACATGTGCGTTTAGTTGCGGAGGCTTTATTTACCATGATCCAAGGCTAGCCACTTAGGCAGGAGCAAGCGGCTGTGAGGCCAGAACAGGTGGCGGCAAGGCCTGAACCTGTCGTGGATGTGGCTCCTCGAGCGGCTGAGAAGCAGCTAACGTGGTTTATGAGTTTCCATCCGCCTACGTTCTCGGGAGCGGGAACTCCGACGCAGGCTGAGGATTGGTTATCGCGCGTCAAGCGAGTGATGACGGCGATTGGAACGGCGGAGCATCAGAAAGTTACCTTAGTTACCTTCTTGCTTGAAGGAGAAGCTCGCCTGTGGTGGGATGAGATGGAGTTGCATCACTTGGCGGGTCGTCCTTTAACCCAAGTATCCATGGAAGAATTCTCCCGACTCTTCCTAGCAAAGCACCTTCCTGCGGCTCAGCGGATAGCCATGGAAAATGAATTCCAAAGGTTAACACAAGGTGATGGCAGTGTTGACGCGTACTTGCATGAATTTACTTGCTTGGGGCGGTATGCGGGTTCGATTTTTGCTGATGAGCAAAGGAAGACTAATCGGTTCTAGGAAGGACTGAGGGACGAGCTGAGGTTCCTTGTGTCAAGTTCGGTGAACCAAGGCTTCCAGGCATTGGTGGACACTGCGAGCGCGTTGGAAAAGGATATGAAAAGGGTGCAGGGGAAGAGAGTGGTGGTTGTGACGCAACCGGAGTGGAAGGCGCCCCGATCTGGGAAACCATTTTATAAAAAGAGATGGGGCAAGAAGTCCAAGCCCAGTGGACAAGCTCCTTCATCAGTTGCAACGGGAGCAACGTTAGGGGCTACCTCCAAGCCAGATACTCGTATCTGCTTCAATTGTGGCCGAATGGGGCATATTGCGCGAGATTGTCGGATGCCGCCAAAGAGTGAAAAGAAGGCGGGAGCATCTTATGCGGAAAAAGGAAAGGCGGTGGTGGATTCCTCTGCCTCGCAGGCGCAACCCCGGGTCTACAATCTTGGCCTGCAAGAGGCCATCAAACAGAGTGACGTGGTCACATGTATGAGTTTAGTTTTGCATATGTTCTTGTTTGTATGCTTTACTTAGTACATATATGTTTGCGGTTTGTGTGTGTGACATGTTTGTCACAGGCTTTGTGATGATTCGGGACACGCTGGCGCGAGCACTGTTTGATACAGGTGCATCGCATTCTTTTCTGTCTAGTGAGTTTATTACGCGGCTTGGGATACCCAGTCGTGCAAAGACATATATCGTCAGAGTGGTGTTGCCGAATGGCTGTTGGATGCTTGCGGATCAAGCTTGCGATGTGGCGGTTCAGTTAGGAAGTCGGGATTTTCGTTTAACTGCATTTGTTTTGCCAATATCAGAATTCGACGTGATTTTTGGGATGGATTGGCTTGCGGAGCAGCATGCTATGATTGATTGGCAGTCCAAAAAAATCACGTTGGGCCAGAATACCGAACAGGAGACAAAGTTCGCGGGTATGCGAGGAGTGGGCGGGACATTGATGTCTGCACTCCAGGTAGTCAAGGCTGTTCGGAAGGGTGCAGAATGTTATTTTGCACTGATTCAGGCTATTGAGCCTAAGGCCAGTGTGTGCGAGGTTTCGATTGTGGCAGAATTTACAGATGTGTTTCCCACGGATCTCCCTGGGCTACCACCCCAGCGGGAGATTGACTTCACAATTGAGTTGGTGCCAGGTGCGAAACCTGTAGCCCGCTCGCTATATCGTGTTGCGCCAAAAGAGATGGCTGAATTAAAGGTTCAACTGCAAGAAATGCTGGAGCAAGGGTATATCCGCCCAAGTATGTCACCTTGGAGCGCGCCTGTGCTTTTTGTAAAGAAGAAAGATGGTGGGTTGCGGTTGTGTATCGATTACCGTGAACTGAATAAGCTGACCGAGAAGAATAAGTATCCGATACCCCGGATTGATGAGTTATTCGATCAGCTGGTGGGCTCGACCGTCTATTCGAAGTTGGATCTGAAGTCTGGTTATTACCAGTTAAGAATTCGGGAAGGTGACATTCCCAAAACAGCATTTGGAACGCGTTATGGGCACTATGAGTTCACAGTCATGCCATTTGGACTGTGCAATGCACCCTCGGTGTTTATGGATCTGATGCACCGTATTTTTCGCGAGTACCTGGATCTGTTTGTGATAGTGTTCATTGATGACATCCTGGTGTACTCGAAGTCCAAAACTGAGCATGAGATTCACTTGCGGTTGGTGTTGAACACGTTGAGGCAAAATCAGCTCTATGCCAAGTTCTCGAAGTGCGAGTTTTGGCTATCGTCGGTGGCATTTCTAGGCCATGTGGTGAGTGGAGCGGGCATTGCAGTGGATCCAGCGAAGATAAGGGCCATACAGGAGTGGCCAATGTTATCTTCCGTGGCCGAGGTCAGGAGTTTCCTTGGACTTGCGGGCTACTATAGAAGATTTGTAGAAAACTTCTCGCGGATCGCTTTGCCGCTAACCACACTGACGCGAAAAGATCAGAAGTTCGTTTGGACGCCAGTATGCGCACGAGCTTTTGAAGAGCTGAAGGTTCGGTTGACCACGGCGCCGGTGTTGTCTTCGCCAAGTGGGACCGACGGATTTGTGATTTATAGTGATGCCTCAGGGAGCGGCTTAGGTTGCGTTCTTCTGCAAAATGGAAAGATTATTGCTTATGGCTCACGCCAGTTGAAGGTGCACGAGCAAAATTATCCCGTCCATGATTTGGAACTAGCGGCGGTGATTTTTGCACTCAAGATGTGGCGACACTACCTTTATGGAGTGAAGGTGGAGATCTATACCGATCATAAGAGCCTAAAGTATCTTTTGGAGCAGAAAGACTTGAACATGCGACAACAAAGGTGGTTGGAGTTCCTTGGGGACTACACTTTCGAGATTCACTATACACCCGGGAAGGGGAATGTTGTCGCGGATGCCTTAAGTCGGCAGGTTCCGGCTAGAGCAAATTGGTTACAAAGGCATGAGGAACATCTTATCCGAGAGCTGGAGGCGTTGGAGATTTATTGTGTTGACAAGAATTGCACTACCCCTGCATGTTTGAACTGGACCGAGGTGCAATGTGACCTTGCAGACCGAGTTCGCCGGGCAACGGAGTTGGATGACGATCTCTTACGCTATGTGAATGAAGGGCTAGAGGGCAAATTCACCTGGATTGACGGTCTTTTGCGAAAAGAGGGCCGTTTGTGCGTCCCAAATATGGGGAAATTGAGGGAAGAACTGATGTATGAAGCGCATTATACAAAGTATTCCATTAACCCCGGGAGCACAAAGATGTTCAACGATATGCAGAAGCTTTTCTGGTGGCCAGGGCTCAAGAGAGATGTTACCCTTTATGTCTCGAAATGCCAAACATGTGCTATGGTAAAGGCGGAATGCCAAAAGCCGGGCAGTTATTTGAAGTCACTGCCAATCCCAGAGTGGAAATTTGATGATATTTCCATGGATTTTGTGCATGGGTTGCCAAGATCGCAGCGAGGAAATGATTCCATTTGGGTAATTGTGGACCGGCTAACTAAAGTGGCACATTTTCTCCCAAACAGGCGGGATGATTCAGTTGAAAGTTTGGCAAAGTTATATGTTGACCAGATTGTGCGGCTTCACGGTGTTCCTCGGAGCATCGTAAGTGATCGAGATGGGCGATTCACGTCAAATGATTGGAGGCTAGTTAACCGACTGTTGGGCACGAAGTTGACTTTCAGTACGGCCTTTCATCCCCAAACGGATGGCCAAACTGAACGTACCAACGGAACAATGGAGGACATGCTCCGAATGTGCGCCCTTGACTTCGGAAAGAAATGGGAAGATCATCTCTATATGGTAGAGTTTGCATATAATAATAGCTACCAGGCGAGCATTGGGATGACACCATATGAAGCGCTATATGGAAGGAAGTGCCGTACTCCCTTGACTTGGGCAGAAGAGGGCGAAGCTCGGGTTTTTAAACCAAATGAGGTTGATGAAGCAAACTCAACCATACAGACTATTCGAGAGAGATTGCTTGTTGCTCAAGATCGACAAGCTAAGTACTACAACGCCAAACACCGGAATATGGAATTTGCGGTTGGCGATTGGGTCTACTTGAAGATCAAACCTTTCAAAGGTGTCTCCAGAATTCGACGATTGAAAAAGTTGAGTCCAAGATATTTGGGTCCTTTTGAAGTGGTTGAGCGAGTTGGTGAAGCGGCTTATCGGCTAGCTCTATCGGCAGACTTGGGTGGGTTACATGATGTCTTTCCCATCTCGGTGCTTCGGAAGGCCGTGAAAGATCCAGCTCAGGTGATCGCGAATGATCGTGTGCCGATGGAGTATGGGCTAACAACGAAAATTAGACCCATTCAGATCGAAGATCGAGCCGAGAAACAGTTGCGGAACAAGACAGTCGGCATGGTAAAAGTCCGGTGGGACAACTGCGGCCGTGAAGAACTGACATGGGAGCGAGATCAAACCATGAGAGAAGAGTTCCCTGAGCTGTTTTTGTAATCTGTAGAGAGGATGTTGTAACATAAAAAATTTGCATGTTGTAACATTTTTCTTGCTGGTTACTTATTGCCTTCCTGTGTCCGAATTTCGAAGACGAAATTTCTTGCAGGAGGGGAGGATTGTAACAGTCCAAATTTCTGAAACAGGAATTTTTGGGTGACACGGCCTGGGACACGGGCGTGTCCCAGGGCATGTCAGAGGACACGGCCTGCGACACGGGCGTGTCGCAGGGCGTGTCGAGGTTGTGTCGACGATCGGCCTTTATGTCGACGATTTTTTCGCTCGATGATGTGTCGAGAGGTGTCACACGGCCCAGGACACGGGCGTGTCTAAGGCCGTGTCCTGTGCTCGACGACTTTTGCTCGACGATTGTCGAGTGTCGAGTGTCGAGTGTTGAGTGTCGAGAGGTTGAACACGGCCTGTGACACGGGCGTGTCACAGGGCATGTCAAATCAGGTCGACGAACTCAGCCCGACGAAGGATTTCGACAGGGCATGTCTTTGTGCCGTGTCTGTGCACACGGCCTGGGACACAGGCGTGTCACAGGCCGTGTGAAGTCTCAGGATGTTTTGGGATTTTTTTCGCCCAGGCACACGGCCACAGACACGGGCGTGTCTGAAGGCGTGTTGGTGACACGGCCCATGACACGGGCGTGTCACTGGTTTGGATAGGTCGGTTGACCACCGCTTGAGGCACACGGCCTGGGACACGGCCGTGTCACAGGCCGTGTCAGGTCAAATTTAGCGTTTCTGGCAGTTTTGTGGCCGTCCATTCCTTCAGCTGGGATCCAAGGGCTGAAGCTTCTTTCCTCTTTTCCTAAAGGCCGAAATCTGAGAAGTTATTCTCATTTTTCTTGGCCTTGATCTTTCTTCAAGTTGGAGAGAAAGAGAGAGAGGAAGAAGGAGGAAGAAGGGGAAGGGCTGCTGCTGGTGGTGCTGCGGTTTACCGACAAGAAATCTGAAGCTGGCGTTGCGAAGGAAACGCTCTTGCGAGTCTTTCAAGCAAGCTTTGAGTTCATGGCACCGAAGCGATCATCAAGGGTAACAACTTTTCTTCCTAGCCATGTGAAGGCTTCCTTTTGGCATATAATTGTGATTCCCCCACCAATAGGTGGCTGATTTTGGGAGTATTTGGGTGGATGCTTGACATCCCCTTTGTTGGCATATAGATCCGGAAATGGAGTACGGAATAGGCATGCTGTGTGAAGCCCATCTGGACAGGTTGGTCTGGATTGGTGATGTTGCATACGAACCGGAGAAGACTCCGTGATAACGTGTAGTTTAAGGAGTCAACGGGTTATGCCTGCGAAAAGGAGTAGCAGGAAGTACTGGAGTGGTAGTCCAGGAAAATATCTGTGTTATGTTTTTGGGTCATACCTGTGGATGAGGCACAGGAAGTACTGGTGTGACCAGGAAATGCCCTTTGTGATGCTTGATGTCGTAGGATGTCCACCTGTGAAGCGAGTAACAGGAAGTACTGGCATGATAGCCAGGAAAGACCCCTGACATTTGTGCTTGTACGGTGTCCACCTGTGGAGAGAGTCACAGGAAGTACTGGGAGGCCCAGGAAAGACCCGCTGTTGTGCTAAAGAAATGGGTATAGAGAAATACCCAGGCTTGAATGCCAAGAACAGGATTGGTGAGACCGACCTGCGCCTTTGATATAGCCATGAGTACGCTGTACTCGGAAAAGGCAAGGCGATTTGAGCAACGGGGGGGGGGGGGGGGGGGGGGTGGAGGATCCGACCCGCGCTATGTCCGTCTGACATGAGACCAAAAGGTGCGGTCTATTGGAGCGCATAGCAAGAGTCTTTGGCCTGCGCTCCAAGACACAATCGGGGGCTACGAGCCATCCCGCTGTAGGAAGAATAACTCCGGCTGCACGCCATGGAGTAAATGCTCAAGAGATTTACCGTTGGGTTGTGACCCTGATACGGTGGTGGGCAAGAGCTTTGCCAGAACACCAAGAATGTGCCCTGAGTGCACGGACCGTTAGGCCGGGTGGCGAACGGTTGTGATGGCTTGTGTCCGTGAAAGCACGGTTTGATGATATATCTTTCCATACTTGTGATATGATATGCCTGCAGGGAAGAATACAGCTGCCCCGAGTGAAGGGGTAGGGTCGTTATAATTTGGTCAGCTGAACGCTGACCGTTGCTTTTGTTTGCCACCATTGGGTGGATTGTCCCGGTAGAGGTGCTGGCGAGCCAAGCAGAACGCGGAAAGGCTGATGTTGTTGCTGCTGTTGCTGCTACTGCTGCTACCCCTCGAAGGCTAAATGTATTACTTTTGTGTAGTTTCTTTTCATGTGGCCGGCGTGCGCGCCAATTTGTTTAGGCCACTGTTTGAAAGCCATGTACGACCATAAGGCCAACTTTTTGTACTTGTTGTAAGACATTCCTATATCGTATAAAATGTGGAGGTTTATATTTGGGCATTCATGAGGAGTTCCAGTTGTAGTCTAGGCTTCCGCTAGAATGGTTTGTGATAGGTGCGATGCGCTACTCTGGTATCATCCTGTACCTTCACCGCCTGTTTTGTGGTATATACTGTGGGGCCCCGGCCGGACCTTCTAGAATATACCATATGAACGGATGGGGTTGTTACACGCTGGCTATCTCGTGACGTGCAAGTCATGTGTGGAGAGTGTCCCGGCGATACTAGTCCCCTCCTGTGAGACTGACGAGAACGCCAAGCATGGGAAGCCCGAGCAATGAGGCCATGAGCGGGTGGGGTCTAACAAGGCTTCTTAGAATCAGTCAGTGTGTTAGACAGAATCCTAACATGAGAAGTCAGAGCTTGCAGGCAAGCCCGGGTCTAAGACCATGAGTGGGTGGGGGCCTTGGCAAGAGTTCCGTGTGGCGGCTTGTATGCCATTGGGGGAATTGCAGTACCGCCTTTATTTGCGGCTTAATGCCAATGAGGAAATGATGAGTACCCAGATGATGTGATGATGTGCTAGATGGATACGCGATAGGGTACCTTGGGCGAAGCCTGGGTTTTGCATACATGTTGCATAGTAGGCCCCTTTTCTTTATATGCTCAACAGTAGAGAACATGCACATTATTTGAGACATCCAAGCATTTTCTTTAGTGATTTACTTGTTTATGTATATTGTATACGAAGTGCTGACTTGCAGGTTGGAGGGGTACCCCGGGGTCCGTTAGGGGCGGCCGGGAGGAGATGTGTTTGTTAAATAGTTTGAGGTCAGCCTTTGTTGACCCACATTACAAACAAATTTTTACAGGGAAAGGATCGCAAGCAGGAGCTAGCTCGCCGGCCAAAAAGGCCTAAGCCTCATGAAGTGTTACCAGCTTTGCATTAGCTCTACTTTTGTGATATTGTATGTTTGATGCTTTTGACTTCCGACTTGCATGACGAGGTAGCTTAGCAGTGCCTTTACACTTTGATGTGTTATGTATTGATAGAGTTTTGGACTCTCTTTTGTTGAAAGGCCATAAGGCCGTTTCGATACTCTTGTGTATGTGGATAACTTCTAGTTTTTGTTGATGTTTCCGCTGTGGTTTGATTATGAGTTTGAAGATTGGGTAGTTATATCATCTTATAATACTAAATCTGTGGAGTCTGTATGTTGTGGGGCCCCGGCCGGACCCATATTATACGGTCATTACAGGGGAGGTGTTACACAGTACACAGATAAAACACATATTTAACAAAAATCATGTTGAATAGAAAATAAGGCAAACAATTGCAATCCTAGTTTATAACACATGAATTACTAAGTAAACTGAAATTTCATTAATTTTTTATCACAAGGTTTTCTGCTACAATCTTTGGTTAATAGTTACAGAACAAGTTTTTTATGAAATTTAAAACTAAGAACATTCTATGGTAGCTCTGGTTCTTTGATGACTATACCTTTTCCAGACTGTATCTTTGCTTTCATCTCAGGCACCTTGTCATCATCAACCTTCTTCCCTTTGTCTTCCTTAGCTTTAGTTTTTATAATGACTTCTTCTTTCAACCTTTGTCTTTCAAAGTAATGGTATGGCTTTAGGAAATATTTATTGGGCTCAACTGACTTAGCAGGTAGTTTTCCTTTGTTCAGATCATGTCTGAACTTCTGGATAACTTCCTGCCGCTTTAAATGTTTGGCTCATTCCTGTTCAGAATACCATTTACCTCTATCTGTCACATTTGCATTTACTGTCTTCCATGCAGTGAGAATTATTAATCCGAAGGTTGGGCTCCACTGCTCAAAATCTGGTCTAGCCTTAGCTTGCTCTCTGAACCTTTTCTTTGAAAGTTATGCCTCTTTTTCTTTTAGCATAACAGATTCAAGCATCTCCACCTTTTCACAGATAATATTTTGAACTGATGGTGGAGGACTGTACATGTATTGGACAGCTGTTTGGATAGTCTCAAATGTAGCTTGTGCTGCAGGATCGTATATGGTTTTCTCTGCAGCATGAGTACCAGTAATATGAGGTGCTTCAAGGTGAGCTGGTTGACAACCAGACTCGGCAATCTGATCTTCATCATACCATAGGGGAGGAAAGCCTAAAGTGTCTTTGATATTATTGGATATCCAGGTAGCATTTTCAGAACTTGCTCTTATCATCACCCTCTCCCCCTTTATGACTTCTCATTTAACATGATCACTTAGATCATTCTTGTGAAATCTGACCTGACCATCAAGTAATCGATACCTGAAGTGACAATATTCTTTACTTTGAGTAAATTCTTGTCCAAATCTCTATCAGAATTTTTAACATCTTTAAGCAAAGAGGCTGAATGGTTTGCCAGCTGAGTTTCTATGGCCTTTGTAGTAGCAGCTAATCTGTTGTCTAATTCAGTAGACTGCTCAGTTAGTTTAACCATTGTCTTTGTATGCAGGGCAGTTATGTTTTCATCAAAAATTCACTGATTTTGAAGGACATAGCCTTGTTTGACAACAATGTCATCTGCAGTTGTCTTGGCTTCTTACTGCTGTTTAGGAATATAGACCACAACATTAGCTCCCTTCTCAAAGAAAGTGGTTATTTCAGTTTTCAGGAGATTGACTTCAAATCGTATTGACTTAATATCCTGAGCGAGTTGAAACTACAGCTCTTTATTGTTTTCATCAACATATTTCTCTAGTTCATGCTTTTGCTTATCCAGCATTATCTGAATTTGGACTAGTAGTGAGCTAGTATCTCCTAAAGGAGCAGCTGGTGTTCCAGATTGTAAATTCTATTTGTAGCACTTGTTAGTCTTCTTCATTTCAGAAAACTTCCTTTTCTTCAGTTGAGATTCTTCTGCATTTTCTGTTCAGAAGAACTTACCTCTTAAACTTGAGGTGTCTCTTTGGTTTTGTCAGTATCTAGGGCCAACTCCCCATCAGTTCTTGTACCTTTCTCATTTATATTGATATTATTTAAGTTATCATCTGCATGCTGAATTGCGGCATCAGGAATTTCAATCCGGGGAATTTCATCTATCTCCCCCTGGATATTAGTTTCTTTAAATAGAAGAACTTCTTCTTTAGTCTCTATTATAATTTCTTCCTCCATCTCTTTCTCAGATGTTTCTTGCTCAGGTTTCTTTGAGTTTTCCAGTTCCTGTACAACATCCATTATTATATTAGTAGTTGTATCCATTGACAATTCATTGAGGTTCTCCCCCTCAATTTATTCTTTTTCAGGAATGTTCTCCCCCTGCACCTGATCACTAGTTCTAGGTGAGAGTCTTGGAGATCTTCTTTGTTCTTTCTCAGCATCCTTATCTGAGCTAAACTCTACTTGTTCTTCAAAATCACTTGAGGATTCTTCTTCTACCATTACCTTCTTGTCTTTTACCTCCTTTGCCTTTTTGGGTTCTAGAGTGTCCTTAGACAAGATCCTTTCCCATCTTGACAAAATTCTTAGGTCCATTCTCCTCATATGATTTATCTTGGACCCAATCTTCTGATTGATACTATCTTGAATTGTCTTTACCAAATACAGACTAACAATTCTGCACATATTAGGCTTCTGAATCCCTTCTACAACTTTATCAAAGACTATCTTGTTCTAATTAGTCTTCATTCGAAAGATAATCCTTGTCATCAGCCTAAACATAGATGATGAAATCTTGTCATGTACTCTAGTCTTGCAGAGGAGCACCTTTCCAATTACTTCAGATATAAATTTTCCTTGGAAATTCATTCCCATTCTGTTTAAGGAACTTCCAAACCTAGTGGTTGGAGCTAGTCCACATCATTCTAAGGCCTCTGCAGTCTTGCTTGAATTCAGTTCATCTTCATGTGCAGTTCTTGGAATCTAAAAGACTTTAGTCAGTCTTTTGGTTGTGACCTTTACTCCTGCTCCATTGACACTGGATTTGATCTTGTCTGACTTAGGGTTTAGTGAGACATTGGAATAGAATTCAAATACTTCACTCTTCCATATTTTAGTGGGTTCTGAAAGTAGATATTCAAGACCTGCCTCATTGACAAGGTCAATCACATTCTTTATTTCTTCTGGTGCGGAGACAAAGGCATTTTGCACCAGTTCGTAACCCTCATTGATGTTGTCGTCCATCTTAGGTGCCATTCTACTTGAAAGTGTTAGAAATTGAAAGGTGTCGACAAATGATTTCTAGGTCTCGACACTCATTGATCAATCTCTCAAGATTTCTGGTAAGCGTAGTCGACAATTCCTTACATCTCCTTTTTATAGTAACTGTCTATTGAAGGCGAAAAGGCACGCTGCATTTAGTAATTTTCTCAATATTGGGAAATATCTAGTGTCGACATGGAAAACATACTCTGTCGAGATGTGTCGACTTAAGTCGACACAAGGTTCATGTCTCTCAACACATACCTCAAGGTCTCGACAATCATATGCCTCAACACTAAATTATAATGTCTCGACACACTATCGTTAATCAATGTCGACACAAAGTCAGGTGTTGTCACGACCCGCATTTTCACCGCCAAATAACTATATCAGAGTAAGAGAAAAATACGCGCCATGATACCACGTCAGCAGGAGATAACTGCGGACACTCAGACAAAACTCCTACTTAGCCATGAAGAAAGGTTCTTTAAGTTACTTAGAGTTAAAATCAATTTAAGTATAGTTGTTATCCGTATCACTCAGCTTAGTGGCTCATCTAATCCACAAAGAAATAGTTATATGCTGTGGAAAATACTTCTTTTATGAGATTAAACATCCTACAAGAGTGTAAACGTCCCCCATGGAACAACTCATGGTATGCAAGACCCTAGATTTATAATGAGTTTAGCCAAAAGTCATTACGCTGACCAGAAAGAAGTGACTTAATTTTGAAAGAGATGGCAGATATGATGAACTAATAATAAGGTTTTATAAGTTAAAAATATCTAACATGCAGTCCTATCATAAAACATCCTAGGGAGCAAGTATCTCAAACACACAGAAAGAAAGCTAAGCAGCTAGCAAGTATCTAGAAATAACAATCCTGTGGGCGTCAACAAACTGACACGATCCCACAAAAGTAAAATATGTCTGAACTAGTGAATAAACAAAAAAATAACAAACTACCTCACTACGATGAGGCAAAGAACACAGCCAACACTGCTGCTCAGCAACTCCAAAAAAAACTAGCACGACTACCAGCTACAGATCTGAACCTGAGGCATCCCAAAGATAGAACACCTCAGCAAGAATGAATAAGTAATGGTGGAAAGTAAGCCAAAAGTAAATAAAGTCGAGGGGTACCAACCCAAGACCAAAGGAAAATACTTAATTAAAGTATAGCAGAAATGTACAAAAACCAAAAATAAACACTTACGTGAAGCGTCACGTACCACAAAGCACCCAAAATGCACAAGACTATAAGGGGAAAAGGTCATGATTAAACCATCTGGAAATAAGCAAACCCCTATTAACTACCTGTGGTCAACTCCACCAAACAATCCGAAACGGGCAGGGTGGTCAACTCAGCAGGAGACAATTGTCCATCTAAATGCGGGGGAGACTAAACACTCCACCATTCACCCCAAAGACAATTATCCGCCTAAATGCGGGGGATACTAAACACTCCACCATTCACCGTAAATGCCCCAAACACCCGGTAGAGCCCCACAAAGTACTAATAAAGAAGAAAAAACATGGTAACGATCCAGGTTTAGAGCTCAGAGGCCCACAGAAACGTGCAGCTTGTCTCGCCCCACGACATCACCACATAGAAAAAAACTGTGATAGAAACCTCAAGACAACAATGACACATCAGATTCTACTAAACAATTCTAGATTTGAAGCGGTTGAATAACCTTTAGGAGGAATTTACAACCCTAAATAACCTCCAACGCATTCTACAAGAAAGTTATAGAACGGTAGTAAAAGTGCAATTTAATCTCATCATTAAAACATATAACACTACAAGGTTAGGTAACCAAGATCAAGAACATGGAAAGTAAAATGGAAATAGACAGAGATCTCGTCGACACTTAAAAACCAGCAAGTTATTTATTAACCATGATAACAAGAAGTTAGAAACTTTTACAAATCTGGATAAAGAAGGGAAGGGAAGGAGAAAACCATCACTTGCCTTAGTTTTACCAGAAAAGTTCACCAAATCACTCCTTGACGTAGATCGGGGCCAAAGATGACGAGGGAAGTCAAAATCTAAAAAGAATGGCCAAAAATAGGAGTTAGGGCCGAAAACCCTAGCAAGAAAATCTAAAGGAACGGGGAAAACTTTACCACAATGGCGTAGCTCTCGTTGAGAGCTTTCCGGATCTATATTCGGTTGAAGATTTCAAGCACCGGAGCACCGTCGGCGGTCACCAGAAGGATAGCAAAAAATCTCTCTCTCACTCACGCCACTGGTTTGGAAGATGAACAGAATGTTCAGTCAAAATGAAGGAGGAAATAAGAAGTAGGTATATATATACCTATGGTAAAAAATCAGGATAACCGCACTTAAGAAAAGGGTTGGGGTCGGCTGAACCGGGCTTCCCGAGAAGAAAGAAGGGTTTTCTCGAGAACCAGGAGGCTATTCTCGATAACAAAAAGACAGTTCTTGAGAACCGGGAAGCTGTTCTCTAGAACAAAATGACAGTTTTCGAGAACCAGGAAGTTGTTCTCGAGAATAGAAAGACAGTTCTCGAGAACCAGGAAGCTGTTCTCGAGAACAGAATGACAGTTCTCGAGAACCAGGAAACTGTTCTCGAGAACAAAAGGACAGTTCTCGAGAACCAGGAAGCTGTTCTCGAGAACAAAAAGGCAGTTCTCGAGAACCAGGAAGCTGTTCTCGAGAACAAAAAGACAGTTCTCGAGAACGAGGAAGCTGTTCTCAAGAACAAAACGACAGTTCTCGAGAACCAGGAAGCTGTTCTCGAGAATAAAATGACAGTTCTCGAGAAAAAGGAGACTATTCTCGAGAACAAGAAGGCAAATTCCCGAAAATCGAGATGCATTTCCCGAGAACTAAAAGTGGATTTCTCTGGTGGAAGAACATATTTAACGAGTACATGAAGTATTACTCAAGAACAGGAGGATGCCTCTCGAGAACAGCATACCTTCTCGAGAACCAAAAGGGTTGTTCTCAAGTACAGAAAAAGGACATCTCGAGAACTGGGAGGACTGTTCTTGAGTACAAGAAAAATTTCTCGAGAACAAGGAGCTTTCTCGAGAACAAAGTCGATTCTCTAAATTAAGGAAGAAGAACAAACCCGATCGTTGAACGCAAAACCCGTTTGACAAAATCAGTTCATAATTCGTCGAACGCAAAGGAACAAAAATTTCGTTCGACGAACTGCGCATGAAAAAAATAGTCGAACCCAGAACCCAGAACCGCTCGACGTTCATCGAGATCCGCTCGACGAAGTGTCGAGCTGCTTTGGGGTGTACGACCTGCAAGCCTTGTATATTTTGGTTGTACTACCCGGCCCAGGTGTGGTGTCGTGGTAGGCCGGGCGATGCTGTGGGGCGGTCTAAAGGGCCTAAACCCGGGTCGTTACAGGTTTCTCGACACACGACTACTTATTGTGTCGACACACATTCTGGTGTCTTGACACAATACACCATATGGTGTCGACACACACTGTGGTGTCTCTACAGAATTCTTTGACTTAGGTACAATTTGTATTCTGAATATAATTTCTTGATTTTGTTGCATATAGTGTCGACATGCACTGTGGTGTCTCGATACAATTCTTTGACTTAGACAAAATTTGTGTTCTAAATATACTTTCTTGACTTATATCAAGTCTTTCTTGGTTGTAAATCTTTGTTGACCTGATTAACCATATTTATATGTTGTACAACTTTGTTGTTACTAATTGAAAGGATTTATTCAATGTTTAACATGCCTCGTTCAAATTTAAAGTAATTGAACTTGTTTTCATCTAGGGGTTTTGTAAAGATGTCAGCAACTTGTCTATTTGTTGGAGTATACTATATGCTAATATTGTTTTTTTCAACATTCTCTCTAAGAAAGTGATATCTAATCTCTATATGTTTAGTTCTACTATGTGAAACAGGATTATTAGCAATAGAAATTGCACTAGTAGAATCACAAAACATAACATATTTACTTAGCTGTACACTATAGTCCAGTAGTTCATGCTGAATCCACATCAACTGTGCACAACATCTTCCAGCAGATATATACTCAGATTCTACTGTAGAAATTGCAACACTTGTTTGCTTCTTGCTACTCCAACTTATTAGTCTTTTTCCTAGAAACTGGCAAGTTCCAAAAGTACTTTTTCTTTCCTCTTTAAACCATGTAAAATATGCGTCTGTGTAGCCTGTGAGTTCAAAATCACTATCCCTAGGATACCAAAGCACAAGATTGGGTGTGCCCTTAAGATATCTCAATATTCTCTTCACAGTAGTGTAATAAGACTCTTTGGGGCATGTTTGGTACCTTGAACAGACATAAGTTGAGAACATAATATCTGGCCTACTAGCAGTCAAATACAGGAGTGATCCAATGATGCCTCTATACAAGGTTTCATCAACTAGTTTCCCAGACTCATCCTTATGTAGTGCCACAATAGAACCCATTGGAGTTCTCATTGTAGTATAATTCTCAATACCATATCTTTTAATCAACTCCTTAGTGAACTTAGATTGAGAGATGGATATACCATCCTCAGATTATCTAACTTGGAATCCCAAGAAGAACTTTAGCTCACCCATGCTGCTCATTTCAAACTTGTCTTACATAAGCCTGACAAATTTTTTATACAACATCTCATTAGTAGACCCAAAAAATTATGTCATCTACATAAATCTGGACTAGGATGCTTGAATCTTCGATGTCCCTAAGGAATAACGACTTGTCTATCTTTCCTCTAGAGAACTTGTTTTCTAAAAGAAAGATAGACAGAGTCTCATACTAGGCTCTAGGTTCCTGTTTTAACCCATACAAAGCCTTGTGCAATCTGAAGACATATGTGTTGTTTTTAAGGTTAACAAAACCTGATGGATGCTCTACATAGACTTCCTCCTTTAGTGTACCATTTAGGAATGATGACTTTACATCCATCTGGTAGAACTTGTATCCCTTGTATGCTGCATGAGCTAAAAATAATCTTATGGCTTCTAGCCTAGCTACATGTGTAAATGTTTGGTCAAAATCTATCCCTTCCTCTTGTCTATATCCTTTAGCCACTAATCTAGCTTTATTATTAACTATAACCTCATGCTCATCTAGTTTATTCCTATAAATTCACTTAGTGTCTATGATATTGTGATCACTAGGTCTAGGAACTAGATTCCATAGTTTGCATGTCTCAAATTAATTGAGCTCTTCTTGCATAGCCATAATCTAGTTGGGGTCTGAATTGACTTCTTCAAACTTTTTAGGTTCTGCCTGAGAGAGAAAACTAGAGTATAAAACCTCATTGTGATGTCTACTTCTAGTTGTTACTCCTAGCCTGACATCACCTATTATTTGGTCAATAGGATGATCTCTAAGATGTCTAACTGCTACTGGCAGTACCTACCATCACCTAGTTCTGTAGGAGGATTAGGATGATTCTCTTCCTCCCTCTGGGTAGTTATAGTATCTTCTATAGGAATTTTTTCATTATTTCTAGTGTGTAACTCTAGATCAGGTGAATCACCTATATTTAACTTTTTCATCATAGAGTTTATATCACCCAGAGTAGAGCTGTTAGAGTTCTCATTATATAAAATAGAAATATCATCAAAAACTACATTAATTGATTCTTCTACAACTTGATGTTTCAAGTTGTAGATTCTGTATGCTTTGCTATGTTCACTATATCCTTCAAAAATTCCTTCATAGGATTTTTCTGAGAACTTACTTAGATAAGTTTTCCCATTATCCAAAACATAACACTTACTACCAAAAATTTTGAAGTAGGACAAATTTTGTTTTCTGCCTTTCATTAGTTCATATGGAGTCTTGTTGTGATTCTTGTTGATCAATGCTCTATTCTGAACATAGAATACTGTATTTACAGCCTCAACCCAGAAATATTCTGGAAGAGATATATCACTTAACATTATTCTAGCTACCTTAATGAGAGTTCTATTTTTCCTCTCAGCAACTTCATTTTGCTGTGGTGTTCTTAGAGAGGAGAACTCCTAAAAGATCCCTAGTTCATTACAGAAACTTGTCATATTTTCAGATTGAAATTCTGTACTATGGTGACTTCTGAGTTTGATCACAAAATATCTCATCTCATTCTGAACTTGTTTGACAAAATCAGAAAGGTTGTCTAGTATTTCAGACTTTCTCCTTAAGAAGAATACTCAGGCAAACCTAGAGTGATCATCCACAATCACATATGTATAGGACTTCCTACCCAAACTAAGTACCAAATAGATCCATATGTAGTAAGTACAGACACCTCTCAGTGTCTTTGGACTGTATGCTCTTAAAGGAGACTTTTGTCTGTTTGTATTTTTGACATGCATGACATAAGCCTTCTTTGGAGCATTTGAGCTGTGGACTATTTCTAAATAAGTGCATAGAGAATAGTTTGCTCATTGCTTTATAGTTTAAATAAACCAGCCTCTTGTGTCATTACACACACAAAAAGTCTTTTTCACTAGCTATAAGACATACAAGTGATTTCTCATTTACACTTAAAAAATTTAGAAAATAAATATTCCCACTCCTAGTGCCTGACAAGATGATCTCTTGATCACTTGAATTCCTTATCAGACACTTGTCATTATGGAAAACAATTTCATAACCTATATCACAAAGTTGACTTATGCTTAGCAGATTGTGGTTCAATCCTTCCACATAAGCCACTTTGTGATGGTAACTAGGCCATTAGAAATATTTCCATATCCTTTGGTGAGTCCTTTCTCAGACCCTCCAAAGATGACTTTAGGTACATTTCTAACTATATTATAATCCCTTAGCAAACTCCTTGTTCCAGTCATGTGCCTGAAACAGCCACTATCCAAGTACCATATTGGCCTTACTGTGGTACTTGGTTCTACCTGCAAACACAGAATTAATTTACCTTAGGCACCCAAATAGTTTTGGGGCCTTGGTTCTTGTTAGTCTTTGCTGTGTGAAACACATCAGGCTGTCTAAACAAACCTGGTTGAGTCTTATATGAAGATGTTGTTGGATTATACCAACAATCTAGGGCATAATGCCCAACCTTCCCACAACACCAACACTCAAATCGATTATATCTTTTCTTTGGTTGCACATTTGAAGTTATTCTTTTGTGCAACTTGGATTTGACATCCAACTTCCAAGATAGTGGTGCAAAGTTTACACCCTTACCTTTCAGGTTTTGGTATGGTGCACTGGGTCCAGCTTCAAGAATTCCTTGGCTTCTTGGATTGATCACCCTTTATGGTGGTTTTTGGCCTTTATTGCCTTTAGATGTTTGTCCCTCCCAGCAAGGCTCTTTATTGACATTGTTGGTAGTGCACTCAGGATTCATGTGTCCAGGAACACATGATTCATTACATCTGTTTGAAGTCAGATGCTTGGGAGTTGGATTAATAGGATCCATTGGGGCTTTACCCTTAGGATCATACTTCTTAATAGCCTTTTTATTTTTTCCATAACCAACACCATGTCTAAATGGTGCAGAAAATGTATATATGATAGGTAACACTGACTTGGGTTTTGAGAACTAAGTCAGGAGCTGTCTTTCCTGGGTGAGCTTTGCTTCCATGTCCTTGACAATCTTGACCTGTTCTACTATTACTTCTGCCTGGCTATCTATCTTGTTAGTTAGTTCTATAAGTTTCAGTTTTTGTAAGTCCAACTTTATGTTGGCCCTTTCCAACTGTAAAGATATTTCTCTCAATGATTCTAATTCACTGGCCTGATTCTTAGCATGCTCTTTGCTTGCAATCAAGGCCTTTAATAAATTCTTATATCTATTGATAAGGGTGTTGAAATCAACTTCAGTGTCTAAATCATGTTTTTTATTATTAGAGGAGTAAGAACATGATTTATTTTCTGATGCAGAAAAATAAACTGATGCAAAACTAGGGGAGGTTGGTTTCACCTTAGCAGGAATTGAACAATTTTGTCCATCTTTTCCTGATTGAGTCTCCTTAACAGCCATCAGGCCCATGAGAGCCTCCTCCTCTTCTGATTCTGATGAATCAGACTCATTATCAGATAGTGTAGATTATATTTTTGCCAAGAGACTTTTGTTAGCCTTCTTATACTGTCCAGTCTTTAAGTTTTCTGACTTTTTCTCCTTTTTTTGTTGGGGAATCAGCTATGACATGCCCTTGCCTATTGCAACAATAAGACACAATATTAGTCTTAATATATTTGTTCTGTGAAGAACCATACCTATCCCCAGAATTCTTCTTCTTGGGTTTCTCTGGATGATTGGTCTTTTGAGAGAAGAGTCTCCAGCTGGACCCTTCCATCTACCTTGCCTTCTTCTACTCAACATCTTCTTGAACTTTCTAGAGAAGAGAGACAGTTCCTCCTCAGTTAGGTCTTCTCCTGATGAGGATGATTCTGTACACTCAGAGGCTGTGTCTTGTTTCTCTGAGAGTGTTGACTTTTCTCTGACCTTCCTAGAAGTCTTAGCTTTGGGGTCCAAGGACTTTTCTCTACTGTGTGCTCTAGCTGAATCTTCTTCAGACTTCTTGAGATTGAGTTGTAACTCATGGGACAGCAGCTTGCCAAATAGAGTCTGGGGGTCTATATTGGCTAAATTGCCCATTTCTCTTATAGCATATATATTGATGTCCCATTCCTTGTTCAGGGACCTCTAGAACTTGTCATTAAGTTCATAGTTAGTAAAGCTCCTGCATAAGTCCTCAGGTTATTTATAATTCTGAAGAATTTTTCAAAACATTCAGCCACTGTATCTTTCTTATCCTGTCTGAAGGCTTCATACTGTTGGTTTAGCAGAGATTTTCTATCATCTCTGACCTCTTCAGTTCCTTCCATATAGACTATCAGTGACTCCCACATTTCTTTTGATGTTTTACAATGAATCAAATTTTGAAAAGTGGAATCATTTATTGAACTGACTATAATATTCTAATCCCTCTTATCCATAGAGGCCAGAATGATTTCATCCTTATCCATCTCCATGCAAGTCTTGGGTGTCTTGATGTTTGCATCAAGAACTGACACTTTCATGAGAATGAAAGGTCCTTCAATCACTATGATATAAATTATTGGATCTACTGCCTCCATGAATAATCTAATTCTCTCCTTCCATATTCCAAAATTTTCTTTGGAGCAGACATGGAGCTTGATGGAATTCTTTTCCCTCTGAGCCATAATATATCTTTCTCTCCAATCCTTTGGATTCTCACTAGGCTGTTATGCCTTTTTCAGCGAGCCTCCATCTGATACCAATTGTAAGTGTTTGTTTTAGGATTAAGAGTGACCTAGAGGGGGGGTGAATATGTCCAATTTAAATCTTGGCTATCTTTTTTAATTCAGAGATATACTTTCTTTAGGTTAAATATCACAGCCAGATAAAACAAGATAATCTAAACAACAATCTAGAACTATAACAACATACCAAACACATCATACACAGCATAGTACACACAGTTTTATAGTGGTTCCCCAATTTATGGATACATGCACTTCCCCCTTCGCCTATCTAGCAATGAACTAGATTCAACCAACTCCTTCTTCCTTTACTCAAATCCTCAGATCTTACAGCTCAGAGCCCAGCTGGCCCCTACAAGTCAGACTTTACAAGTCTTACCACTCAGATCACCAAGATCCTACACCTCAAGTTCTTCCTAAGAACTCGACCTCAAAATGTATCCACACCCATACTTATCAGGCAAATCCTGCCCTACAACTCAGAGAAATTCCCTCTTCTCCTACCTCAGGCAATCCCTGCGCTACCTTAGCCTTTATAACACAGGTTTACAACTCAGAGAAAATTTTTCCCCTACACTCAGATCTACAGGTAGATCTTACAAATTTAATAAAAGTAAAAGAAATTGATTCAGAACTAGTCACCCAACAAGAGAGGAATGGGTGACTGCTTCTTGATCTGATCCTTTTCTGCTTGCTTCCTTTGATCTTGAAGTGATAGATTTGATCCAACCCTTCTTAACTTTTCAAAGCTTCTTGAAGTGGAAATTATGGTAGATCTAGGATGGAGAATGTTGAAGACAATTCTTGATCCTGCTTCTCTCCACCTTCTGAATTCTAGCAGATAGCTTCTTAGATCTGGTGTAACATCCTGAATCGCACTAGGCCCCTTGTACGTGTTTTTGAGCCAGGAGTGCTGACTTGGGCTTAGGGGACTGCTGACAACTAGGAAGCATGTAACAACCCAACGTCTGGGATTGACAATTTTTTGGGTAACACGGGCTGGTATACGGGCATGTCCCAGGGCGTGTCCTGCTCGGGTACGTAGCAGTCGCGAGGTCGAAGAAAATGGGTTCGATGAAGTGTTCGGGCGAGACACGCCCCGTGTCACGGGCGTGTCTTGGGCGTGACCTAGGGTGTGTCCTTTGTGTCGACACTCGAGACTTTGGTCGACAAAAATGGTCGACAGAGGGAACACTCATAGTGTCACGGGCGTATCCCATCCGACACGGGCGTGTCGGAGTGCGTGTGTTCCCTCTGGTCGATGACTAGCGCTCGACGATCGTCGAGTGTCAAGTATGGGGTACACGGCCTATGACACGAGCATGTCACAGGGCGTGTCCCGCTCATCCTCGAGTAGCTCTCATGTAGGTCGAAATATACTCGAGTAGGTGGAAAAGTACTCGAGTAAGAGGGGGCGACACGGGCGTGTCATCCCTGTGACACGTGTGTGTCCTATCCTGGTACTCGAGTAGTTGATTTTCTCTCGAGTAGGTCTCGAGTATGTTACACGCCCCGTGTCACGGGCATGACTGGGCTATCACAGGGCGTGTCCTACTCATCCTCGAGTAGCTCTCGAGTAGGTCGAAATGTACTCGAGTAGGTGGAAAAGTACTCGAGTAAGAGGGGGTGACACGGGCGTGTCATCCCTATGACACGGGCGTGTCCTATCCGGGTACTCGAGTAGTTGGTTTTCTCTCGAGTAAGTCCTCTCGAGTAAGTCTCGAGTGGGTTACACGTCCCATGTCATGGGCGTGACTGGGCCGACACGGGCGTGTCCCACCCGTGTGTCTTGTCGAGTATTGAACCGACGCATAAAAACCGTCGTAACGCTTTGCCTAAGCAGGACACGGGTAAGGACACAGGCGTGTCCCTACCCGTGTCACTTTTATATAAAAGGGGAAGTGATAACCCTAGCCATTTTCACTCCTCATTCCAGCCATCTTTCTGAGAGAAACTCCTGTTGAGAGAAGGAAGTCGCTGGATCTAGTTCTAGAGGAGAAGATCCACCGCCGCCGTGGAAAAGAAGATGCCGCCGAGAAGAGTCATGAGATCCATGACCGTAAATGGTGGAAATGCCGGAAATGAGGTGAGCTTCCTACCCTCTCCCTTGGTGCAAGATCTTTAGTTATTTCCTTAGTAGAGATATCGACTCAAGAGATTTTTGATGGAGAGGAGGAGTTTTCTAGGGATGGCCATGCTAGGACATGTGTTCTAGGTTTTAGATCTCTTCAACCTCCCCTTTCTTCTATGTGATGATGGGTGGATGGTTTCGTGAAGAATCATGGCCCTTTGAGGGTGAATAAGGGAGGAGGAATTTCTGGAGTGATTTTGGAAGATCGACTTGAAGAGGAAGATGAACCGATGCCGCTCATTCCTCTTTAAGATACATGCAGAATCTGTATTCTGCGCGCAGCGATCTTCTTGGCCATTTTCATGTCGGCTGTGGCCAGATCTGGGCTTTCGACTAAACCCGAAAGTTTAATCCCTTAAAAATACCTTTCCAACGAGTGGTTGCATATCTTCATGCGAAGTCTGTAGCCATGGGAAAGTCTGAATGAACATGATGTCCGATAAATACTGCATGCAGAAATTGTGTTCTGTACGCAGCGGACTTCAAGGCTGATTTCAAATTGGATACACTCAAATCTGGGTTGTGGGCTGAATATGAAAGTTGTAACCCATGGGAAGACCTTTCCATCGAGTTGTTACACGTCTTCACCGGATTCCTATAGCTTCGGGAATTTCCGGTCGAAGTTGCTATCCAGATTTAGTCTGCACTTAAATTCTGGGGTTTATATAATATGAATTTGAATTCGGTGGAATCAATGTTGCTAATTAACTCTAGATTTTGATGAACTATTTTATGCTTACCACCATAGTGCTATGAATGATAAATCTTGTTAATTAGATTTCATAAAACTGAATTGTGGGGCAAGCTTTAAAGCATGATATGACTTGCTAAAATTGATAGATTATTATAAATGCTCACCACTGTACAACCCGTATTCGTCGAGAGTGGGTCCTACCATAGCCAAGTCAGCAGAGGTCAGGGTCAACAAGTCAAGGCAGAAGTCAAAGTCAGCATTCAAGATCGCGGAAGGCCTGTGCGAGCATAGACGAGCTCCCCTCGCATACTCGCCAGGTAGGCGACTAGGCGAGATACTCGCCCAATCCTTGCGAGCTCCCCTGGAAGTCGCCTGGTCGCCAGGGGGTGGGGTATAAATATGACCCCCCCTCTCCCCTTGCATTTGCCTATAAATAGGACCCCAGGGGTACGAGAGAGAGGACCGGAAATCCTCAGCAGGATACTCGCGCGTTTCAAGATATTGGCTAAGTCTTCAGATTCCTTTTCCTTAGAGCAACTCGCGACTTTGCGACTTTGCGAGCTAGCTTCTCTCGTACTCAGTTCGGCCATTTTTGGTTGAGACAGGGTTGCTCCTTGCGAGCATCCGGGTACGTGGTGGGTCCTTCCTGCCGCAACATCTGGGGTCCTGTTTGACCTATTTCTTTGTGCTAGTCTTCTTTGCCGTTTTATCTAGCTTCTGAGCCAGTAACCTTAGGCAGCTTCGGTCCGAATTCTGAGGTTAGGATTTTCCTGGCTTCAACAACCATGTTTATAATATGATGAATGAAATGACTGGATACAAATTGGTAGATTATTATTAATGCGCATCATGTTTGTAATATGTTGAAACCATTTGGAATGACAAATAGAAGGATAAACCATGGCCATGAGTATGTATGATGGTTAGAATGAAATGTAGTAGTCCAATACCTAGAGCGTAGTCTCCCTACGGGTAGTATTGTAGAGGGATGTAAGTACGGCGTTGGCCGTCACTAGTTGAGTTAATGTTGAAATGAGGTATAGATGGACGGTTGGGCTTGGTCCTCGGTGTCTACGTCCCGGGGCTCCTTCCGTACCAAGTGGATGGTTGGGCTGTGTGTTCGTGCTTACTTCTGAGGCCCCTTCCATGCCACAGTGTCATGGAATTTGCATGCAGTGTGAGTCGACACGCGGTGTCGTAATCCTGGGTTAAGGATAGTGTGGAAGGTCTACGGGCTCGCCGATCGTCACGCCGACAGGAGTTGACGGTTAGACTTTGGGCGGTTGGGCTGTGTCCTCGGTGTTCACGTCCCGAGGCCCCTTCCGTGCCAAGTGAACGGTTGAGCTGTGTCCTCGTGCCTTCTTTCGAGGCCCCTTCCGGGTCACACCAAGCTAGTTCGCGTTGTGTTCTCGGTGCACATCTACCCGAGACCCCGCTGGACCATAGTACGCATGGGCTCCGCTGCTGTGTTCTTAGCGTTGAGGCGTACGGAGGCCTAGATGAAGTAGTGTGGATACCCGCCTAGTAGTAGAGATGCCTGCTCTACTGTCACCGCCTGGCCACGACGGTTGATGCCTGAGAGGTTAGCTACCTGCTCGAATAGTGGGAACTATAGTCTGTGTCGACATAGCAATTGCATGGTGTGATCATGGGTGAGTCATTGCATAACATACATATCATTGCATAACATTGCACAACAAGATCCTCATCGTATAAGTTTGTTTGGGCACTCTTATGCGATGAGTTACTTTTATGTAACCCGATCCTTAACTTATAAGCTTGTATGAGCATCCTTATAAGTTAAGTTACTTTCCTGCTGTAGATACTTGTACTTGATAATTATTATTGTTTATGTAGAACTGCTAGTTTATAATGTTGTTATTCATGTACTATTACCACCTGCTTGTACCTGCTTTACTACTTTTATTATACTTGTACCCTTGCTCTTTTCTCCGCCCGGTGCCGAGGAGTCGCCGGGGGAGCGGATGTGAAGCCACTTAGTCTTTTCGACTAATGGTTGCTACGACTTCCTTTTTAGGAGGTCACCCCACAGGTAGAGCAGCCGCAGACTTTGCAGCAGGACAGCCAGGCCAGGATGACAGGGCCTGATGTGACAGTGTCGTCGCTACCGTCGGTTACAAATGTGAGTATTGTGAGATTTTGATGTAGCCCGTTTGGGCAATGTTGTAGCTGTACTCTGATATTGAAGAAGCATGTTTTAGCTTCTCTTATTTGATGTATTTGGACATTATTGCTTAGTGTAGATTTGACTTCTTCTCTTTTATATTATGGTTGGGTTGGCATGTTTATATTGATATTGTTTGTAGCCGGCGGAATAGGTTTCTTGTGGTACAGGTTAGCCCGTGCGCTAAGGCTACTGCAAGGCGGCTATTCCGGGCATAAGACCCCCCTTCGTGCCGTGTTTTGGGATCCGGGAGGGTGGGTCTTACAAATGGTATCAGTTTGCCACGATCCTCAACTAAACAAGACATTCAACAATGGTACCACCCCGTTTGATTAGTCAGTTTGCGGACAAACTGACTTAGCGGAAGCAGTTGTGTGCCCATATGTAATTCACACTAAGTTGTCCAACTTTGACCTTAAGATTAGCCAACCTGACCTTAGGTACGATCTTTATACGTTGATCTCCTAAAGTTTGGACGACCTTAGGTATATAAACCGATTATATAAAGTCTTGCGAGATCCCCTAGGGCAAGCACTTTTGTTTATAGCGGATATTGAATCTAGCGGAGATAATAGATATGGCAGATTTCCTAGGGCAACCACTTTTGTTTATAGCAGACTCGAGCTTGGTGGAGACAATGGATATGGTAAAGTGGTTGGAAGCAGGTCTTTTGGGTGTTTAAACATTCGTTAAGAGACTCGCTGAAGGAGTAGTTGAAGCATGACCCAACTGCAGGATGGGGACTACGAGGAAGAAATTAAACATTCGACCTTAGTCTGCCTAAGTTTGTTCTAGGAATCTGGATTGACCCTTCACAATCTTGATACTTAGGCGTAATGGTTAGTGAGAAACCGGCCTACACTCTATTCGATACCAGTGCCACACAGTCGTTGGTGTGGCAGACTTCATTAAAAACCTAGAAGGTGTACAATACTTTACTGGTGTAGCTCGACGAGTACATCTACCGTACGGCTCGGATATGATTGCAACCGCTAAGTGCGAGTTCGAGATATTCATTGAAGGAAATGCCTTTGAGACACCTGCCACGGTCTTGAGAATGCCGGAGTTTGACATCATTCTGGGCATGGCGTGGTTGGAATGGCACTTCGCAAGGATAGACTGCATGGAAAAGCAAATCTATTTGAGATATGGAGACACCGACGTCACCTTCCAAGGTATTAGCTTCGCACCTCGTATGTTGTTATCTTGAGTTCAGGTTGTAAAAGCCCATATGAAGGGGGATGATGTCTTCATGATTTGTTTCGAGTTGAAGGAGATAACATTGGATATAAAAGAGGTACAGGTAGTGCGGGACTTCCCCGAGGTATTTCCTGAGAAACTGCCAGGATTACCCCCGCATAGAGAGGTTGACTTCCAGATTAATGTAGTACCGGGTGCCAAGCCTGTATCCAAGCCCCTTACCTAATGGCCCCCGAAGGAACTCGCAGAGTTTAGAGTTCAACTACAAGAACTGGTGGAGTCAGGGTTCGTTCGCCCCAGTTCGTCACCCTGGGGAGCCCCTTTATTGTTCGTGAAGAAGAAGGATGGAACCCTGCATTTGTGTATAGACTATCGGGAACTCAATCGGCTGACGGTGCGGAACACTTACCCGCTACCTCGGATCGACGAGTTGTTCGATCAGCTAGTGGGGGCGTATTGGTTTTCTAAGCTGGACTTGCGCTCAGGTTATTATCAGCTGAGAATATAAGAAGGGGACATCCAGAAAACAGCCTTTAGTTCAAGATATGGGTTGTACGAGTTCACTGTAATGCCGTTTGGGCTCACAAATGCCCCTTTGGCTTTCATGAGCCTGATGAACAAGGTGTTTGAACCTTATTTGGATGTCTTCATCATTGTCTTCATTGACGACATCTTGATCTACTCAAAGACGGAGGAGGAGCATGTTTAGCACTTGACCTTGGTATTGAAGAAATTAAAAGAGCACGCCTTGTTCGCCAAGTTCAGCAAGTGCGAATTCTGGCTTAAAGAGGTTGCTTTCTTAGGGCATGTGATCAGCGGGGTAGGACTAGCAGTGGATCCGGCCAAGGTGCGTACCATGAAGGAGTGGTCACCTTTGAAGTCGGCGGCCGATGTGAGGAGTTTCCTTGGACTTGTCGGGTACTACCGTAAGTTCGTAAAAGGATTTTCAAAGATTTCTCTTCCTCTTACTTCATTGACGAAGAAAGGTGTGCCATTTGAGTGGACACCCCAATGTGAAGCGGCGTTCCAGGAGCTGAAGGATAGAATTACCTCCACCCCCATCCTTGCACTTCCATCTGGGAAGGAAGGATTTCAAGTCTACACTGACGCATCATATCAGGGGATGGGAGCGGTACTGATGCAACACGGACACGTGATCGCTTATGCTTCAAGACAGTTAAAGAGACATGAAATCAATTACCCGGTTCATGATTTGGAACTGGGAGCAGTGGTGTTCGCCTTGAAGGTTTGGAGGCACTATCTATACGACGTCCACTGCGAGATTTTCTCAGACCATAAAAACTTAAAGTACGTTCATACACAGAAGGAGTTGAACTTGAGGCAATGACGATGGTTAGAGTTTCTGTGTGATTATGAGTTCACCTTGAACTATCATCCCGGAAAGGCGAACTCGGTGGCCGATGTATTGAGCAGAAAAGTACCACACTCAAGCCCGGAGTCTCGGTTGATGAGTATGGAGTTGGCTCGGATGATTGAAGAGATGGATATTACCTTAGTATATAAGGCTCCTTCGGTAGAGTTTACGGAGTACTTGGCAACCATGAGCATAGTTTGTGATATCCGGGACCGAATCCGGGCGGAGCAAGGAATGGATGCGGCTCTGGCCCCGGCAATCAAGTCAATCGAAGATGGGACTATGGATGAATATACGCTAAAGACGGCCTCGTTTATTTTCGTGGTCGACTCTACATTCCCAAGGGCGGTAAAATCCGGGTGGATACTTGAGAGAGGCTCATTGCTCTCAATATTCAGTGCACCCGGGTATTACTAAGATGTACGTCGGTTTGCGGAAGACCATGTGTTGGCCGGGAATGAAGAAAGATGTTAGATATTTTGTTACACACTGCAAAGTATGTCAAAGGGTAAAGGCAGAATGCAAGAGTCCCAGTGGTTTGCTATAATCATTACCCATCCCCGAGGGAAGTTTGAGGATATCTCCATGGACTTTGTCCATGGATTACCTCGCTCATGCTCAGGAAATGATTCGGTGTGGGTGATAGTTGATCGCCTGACGAAAGTAGCCCGGTTTATCCAAATGAAGAAAGAAGCTCATGTGGATGTCTTAGTACGCCTCTTTGTGGAGAAATTCGTACGGTACCATGGCGTGCCTAAGACGATCGTGTCTGATTGTGAAGGTCGGTTCACCTCCAAGGAGTGGAAAGCGGTACATGCATATTTGGGCTTGCGCCTTACCTTCAGCGCCGCATTTCATCCTCAGACGGACGGTCAATCTGAAAGGACCATCCGAACATTGGAAGATTTGTTGAGATTATGTGTGTTGGATAGAGGAGAGCCGTGGAAAAGACTCTTACCGTTGGTAGAATTCTCCTACAACAACAACCACCAGGCTAGTATCGGTATGGCTCCTCATGAAGCTCTTTATGGAAGAAGGTGTAGAACCCCCTTGTCTTGGGTGCAAGATGAAGACCCGAAGGCTTTGGGTGTTGAATATATTGGTGATACCGATGCGGCAGTTAGACTGATACAGGATCACATGTTGGAGGCTCAAAGTTGGCAGGCGAAGTATTATAATGCAAGGCACCGGATGGCGGAGTTCCAAGTGGGTGATAAGGTGTTCCTGAAAATCTGACCGATGCATGGAGTGTCACGTGTGCATGGTGTGAAAAAGCTCAGCCCAAGGTATGTTGGGCCTTATACTATATTGGAAAGGATTGGCCCATTGGCCTATCGGTTAGAGTTACCGTCCGAGCTAGAGAACCTCCACGACGTGTTCCATGTGTCGTCGCTTCGGAAGGCGCTGTTGCAGCCCGACCAATACATCCCCACAATTGATGGTGCTGTGGCGTCTGATAGGTCTGTGCGACTAGAGCCAGTCCGGATCGTAGATAGCGAGACAAAAAAGTTACGCCGCAAAAGTGTTCCCTTGGTGAAGGTGTTATGGTCCAATCATGGGAAGGAGGAATATACATGGGTGCCGATGGATGTGATGCAAAAATACTATCCGGAGTTGTTTGCTCAAGGTAATTTTATTTAAAAGCATATTATATTTCTGTTATGCTTTTCTCTCCATAGCCTATGCCTGATTTCGGGGACAAAATCTTTTATTTTGTTTATAGGATTTGTAACGTCCCGAATCGTACTAGGCCCCTTGTGCGTGTTTTTGAGCCAGGAGAGCTGACTTGGGCTCAGGGGAGTGCTGACAACTGGGAAGCATGTAACAGCCCAAAGTCTGGGATTGGCAAATTTTTGGGTGACATGGCCTGGGACACGGGCGTGTCCCCGGGCGTGTCCTGCTCGGGTGCGTCACAGTCGCGAGGTCGACGAAAATGGGTTCGATGAAGTGTTCGGGCGAGACACGCCCCGTGTTAAGGGCGTGTCTTGGGCGTGACATAGGGCGTGTCCCCCTTTGTGTTGACACTCGAGACTTTGGTCGATGAAAATGGTCGATAGAGGGAACACGCCCAGTGTTACGGGCGTGTCCCATCCGACACGGGCGTGTCGGAGGGCGTGTGTTCCCTCTGGTCGATGACCAGCGCTCGACGATCGTCGAGTGTCAAGTATGGGGTACACGACCTGTGACATGGGCATGTCACGGGGCGTGTCCCGCTCATCCTCGAGTATCTCTTGTGTAGGTCGAAATATACTCGAGTAGGTGGAAAAGTACTCGAGTAAGAGGGGGCGACACAGGCGTGTCATCCCCGTGACATAGGCGTGTTCCTATCCGGGTACTCGAGTAGTTGGTTTTCTCCCGAGTAAGTCCTCTCGAGTAGGTCTCGAGTGGGTTACACCCCCGTGTCACGGGCATGACTGGACTATCACAGGGCGTGTCCCGCTCATCCTCGAGTAGCTCTCGAGTAGGTCGAAATGTACTCGAGTAGGTGGAAAAGTACTCGAGTAAGAGGGGGGTGACACGGGCGTGTCATCCCTGTAACACGGGCGTGTCCTATCCAGGTACTCGAGTAGTTGGGTTTCTCTCGAGTAATTCCTCTCGAGTAAGTCTCGAGTGGGTTACACGCCCCATGTCACGGGCGTGACTGGGCCGACACGGGCGTGTCCCACCCGTGTGTCGTGTCGAGTATTGAACCGACGCATAAAAACCGTCATAATGCTTCGCCTAAGCAGGACACGGGTACGGACACAGGCGTGTCCCTACCCGTGTCACTTTTATATAAAAGGGGAAGTGATAAGCCGAGACGTTTTCACTCCTCATTCCAGCCATTTTTCTGAGAGAAACTCCTATTGAGAGAAGGAAGTTACTGGATCTAGTTCTAGAGGAGAAGATCCGCCGCCGCCGTGGAAAAGAAGATGCCGCCGAGAAGAGTCACGAGATCCATGGCCGAAAATGGTGGAAATGCCGAAAATGAGGTGAGCTTCCTACCCTCTCCCTTGGTGCTAGATCTTTAGTTATTTCCTTAGGAGAGATATCGACTCAAGAGAGTTTTTATGGAGAGAAGGAGTTTTCTAGGGATGGCCATGCTAGGACATGTGTTTTAGGTTTTAGATCTCTTCAACCTCCCCTTTCTTCTATATGATGATGGGTGGATGGTTTCGTGAAGAATCATGGCCCTTTGAGGGTGAATAAGGGAGGAGGAATTTCTGGAGTGATTTTGGAAGATCGACTTGAAGAGGAAGATGAACCGATGTCGTTCATTCCTCTTTAAGATACGTGCAAAATCTGTATTCTGCGCGTAGCGATCTTCTTGGCCATTTTCATGTAGGCTGTGGCCAGATCTGGGCTTTCGACTAAACACGAAAGTTGAAGCCCTTGAAAATACCTTTCCAACGAGTGATTGCATGTCCTCATCGTATAAGTTTGTATGGGCACTCTTATGCGATGAGTTACTTTTATGTAACTTGATCCTTAACTTATAAGCTTGTATGGGCATCCTTATAAGTTAAGTTACTTTCCTGCTGTAGATACTTGTACTTAATAGTTATTATTGTTTATGTAGAACTGCTAGTTTATAATGTTGTTATTCATGTACTATTACCACCTGCTTGTACTTGCTTTACTAGTTTTATTATACTTGTACCCTTGCTCTTTTCTCCGCCCGGTGCCGAGGAGTCACCGGGGGAGCGGATGTGAAGCCACTTATTCTTTTCGACTAACGGTTGCTACGACTTCCTTTTTAGGAGGTCACCCCGTAGGTAGAGCAACCGCAGACTTTGCAGCAGGACATCCAGGCCAGGACGACAGGGCCTGATGTGACAGTGTCGTCGCTACCGTCGGTTACAGATGTGAGTGTTGTGAAATTTTGATGTAGCCCATTTGGGCAATGTTGTAGCTGTACTCTGATATTGAAGAAGCATGTTTTAGCTTCTCTTATTTGATGTATTTGGACATTATTACTTAGTGTGGATTTGACTTCTTCTCTTTTATATTATGGTTAGGTTGGCATGTTTATATTGATATTGGTTGTAGCCGGCGGAATAGGCGTCTTGTGGTATAGGTTAGCCCGTGCGCTAATGCTACCGCAAGGCGGCTATTTCGAGCATAAGACCCCTCTTCGTGCCGTGTTTTGGGATCTGGGAGGGTGGGTCTTACATCTGGACTTGCCAATGTTTCTCTCTATCTTTTCTAAAGAGTTGATCCCTTTATATAGGCTCTGTTAAAGGTAACCGGCTAATCCGGTTAATAACTGACATCTGATAGTTCTGACAGTTCTGACAGTTGTCAGACCCTATGGCTTGATTTCTGTACTTTGGAAATAAATCTGCTTGAAGTGTTGAAACTTGACTGTTGGATGTGTTAACACTAGTCCTAGGTGTTGACACTTCTCTTCTAGTGGTGTCGACATACTTCCGAATATGTCGACACAACCTTCACCTTGTCTCGACACAACTGATGTAGAATGTGTCGACACTAGTCGTGAGTGTCGACACTACTTGCTTCCAGTCTTGACTCAGCTTGTGAAGTGTGTCAACACTAGTCTTGAGTGTCGACACAACTGTCTTTAGTCTCGACACTACTTGTATAGAGTGTGTCGACACTTGTCCTTAGTGTCGACACAACTTCTCTTTGTCTCGACACAACTTGTGCAGTGTGTGTCAACACTAGTCTTGAGTGTTGACATAGTTGCTTTCTTGTATCATAGTGTCGAACCAAGTCCTGGGTGTCGACACAACTTTCTTCTTGACTCAGCACTTCGTGTTTAAGTGTGTCGACACTAATCCTGAGTGTCTACACAACTTTATCCTTGTCTCAGCACATCCTTGACAAAGGTGTCGACACTTGCCTAGTGTATTGATACTTTTGTACTTAGCTTTATTTGTATGCACACATGAACTTAACATTCATCAAATACAACTATGTGTATATTATTGAACTGAAAGGTCTTCTTCAAATCAAGTACATTGTGACCAATGTACCCAACAATGATGCTATCCTGCTTGCTTGTAGGGAAGGAGAACCGTCGCCCCGAAAAAGGGGTAAGGTCATTACACCATCATGATCAGCTTTAGCTGATTGCTCTTTTGTTTTCGAGATCTTTATAGATTGTACATGTGCAAGTGCTGGCGAGCCAAGTGGGAAATAGCAGGCTGAATCACCTTTTGCTGAGCTGGCCCTTGAAGACTATGTTTTAGTGTTTAGCTTCATGTATGGCCGACCTACGTGCCAATATGTGTAAATCATATTGTGACATAAACAATTTTGGAACAGCTTGTAAGGTTTTAAGGCCAAATCTTTTGTGTACATTCATTCCTAATTTTTATATAGTGGACATTCCCTTGTGGTGGGTTATTGTTATTTAAATTGCTTCGCCAGAATGTAACTCTATGTTAGGTTGCATAGATGTTTGGTTTCATTTCGTAACCATATTGTCTGTTCTTTGAATATAGCATGGGGGCCTGGCCGGAACTTCTGTTATATTCTTTGTGACGGGCGTGGTATTACAATTTGATATCAGATTCTTGTGTTGGTTTCTTCTCATTCAAATTTGTGGTCAAGTTCTTTTTAGGGGCTGTGAGCATGTGTGTACGTCACCATTATAACATGAATTAACTCATGAATGTACACTTAGGAATGAAAAAATACATATGTTTGAGGAACATGCATGTTTCTATGATTGTTGTTTGCAAATGATAATAGTCGATTAATTGTGTGTTTTATGATTATAGGTGATTGAGAGTGGTATAAGGCAGTCTCAACCCCAGCACTCTACTAAGAGTAGTGCACCAGCTAATGTGCCTACACCTCTTCCTTTTGTTGAGACTAATCATTTAGTTACTGAAGTCATCTTTGCAATGATCAATACGCAGCCAGGAAGGCTGATACAACCTCCTATTCCTATAGTGGCCCCGATGTCGGTTGGTATAGTTAAGCCTTTGATTGTGAGGCAAGTGGAGGAAGAGGCCTTAGCAGCAGGACGAGCGATGAAGAAGCAACTGAAACACTTTTTGAGCTTCAATCCTCCTACATATGCGGGAACTGGATCCCCAACTCAAGCTGAAGATTGTCTCTCAAGGATAAGGAAAACCTTGACGGCAACAGAGACGGAGGAAGGATAGAAAGTCACCTTAGCAACTTTCCTGTTGGATAGAGAGGAGAGGATTTGGTGGGATGCATTAGAGTTGCATCAGTTTGCGGGCAGACAACTAACTGATGTCTCTATGGATGAGTTCTCGAGACTATTTTTGGTAAGATATCTCCCTTCTACACAACAGATTGTTATGGAGAACAAGTTTCGGAGATTGACTCAGGGTGATAGTTTGGTAAACGATTATATGCATGAGTTTACCAGAATTTAGCGTTATGTAGGATACATGTTTGTTTATGAGGAGCGAAAGACCAACAAGTTTTATGAAGGTCTGCAGGATGATCTGAGGCTCCATCTATCAGGTCTGATGATACAGGGCTTTCTGACCATGGTGAATATTGTCTGTTCCCTGGAGCAGGATATGAAGTGGGTACAACGTAAGAAGGACTTAGCGGTGAAAAAGCCAGAGTTTAAAGTACCGAGCTCTACAAAATATGAGTACCACAGTAGTTGAAAAAAGAAGTCTAGGTCTTTAGGGCCAGCTACAAAATATGAGTACCACAGAGTTTAAAGTACAGTCGCTAAGAGCGGGTCTTTTAGTCTTCTCAAAGGCCGGTGACGCCTTTACACAAGGTATCGATTTTATGAGGTTGATCCGTTATCGAATTTAGGAGGTTAGCATCCAGTCCTATTCCAGATGGTTCCTCCAGTCAGAGGAGATGTGCAATCGGGGGTAGCTAGTCCGTCATACAAGGGGGAAGTTGATCTCGACTGTCAATGTAGGGGCTCAGTCTTAAAAGGATACTTAAATCCTGACACATCATCCAATCGTCTGTCCTGGGCTTTTTAGGAGAATCAGGTTGTATGCAGGTTTCCCAAATTAATTATGGAGATTGACTTCATTGCTTTTAGCTAACTTGAGACGATCACAACAAAGAAGACAATTCACATCCACCCATGCTTCCAGGGGCGAGGACATTTGTAAACAAAGTAGAAACAATCTTACAGATAAACAATCATTATATATTACCGTTAAGGATAGAAACTTTTCAGGTTGTCCCGACTCCATGTGCTTCCCAACAGCTCTCCTTCTTGATTTTGTAGGTGATAGCCTCCAATGGCTAGAGCCTCTTGGATGATGAAGGGTCCTTCCTAGTTAGGATTCAGCTTGCCAATGGAAGCCGCTCTTCCTGATGGGTCCACCATCTTAATGACAAGGTCTCCTACAAGGAAGTGTTTGGGGCAAACATTTTTGTCAAAGTGCTATGTCATTCGCCTCTTGATCTCCTCTTTGTAGATGGAGGCTAGGTCTCAAAGCACCTCGATGTAGTCCAGTGAAAGCTTTTGAGCATCTTCATTCTCCAGGCATCATTCTTCACTGCCTTCTCCTGCCACTACAACCATCAGGCTCTGAACCTCGAATTCCACTAGTATGAGGGCCTTAGACCCATGGGATAACTTGAACGGTTTTTCCCCCGAGTCCGGGTTAAGAGTTTTTCTCAGAGCCCATAGGACCGTGGGGAGTTGCTTCTCCCATTTCCCCTTTAAGTTGGTGACCTTCTTCAAGAGGTTGATGATCAACTTGTTGGCGGCTTCCACTTATCCGTTGCTCCGAGGATGATGTACAGAGGTGAATCGAAGATCAATCCCTAGCTGCTTGCATAAGTCCTCTAACTCCAGACTGGCAAATTGCAGGTCATTGTCAGTGATGATGATGAGGGAGATCCCAAACATGCAGGCGATCTCTCCCCAGATGAAGTCCTTCACGATCTAAGACGTGGCCTTGGCAAGTTCTTTTGTTGCGATCCACTTGGAGAAATAGTCGATCATGACGAGAACAAACTTCCTCTAACCGATGGCTTGGGCAAAAGGGCCTATCAAATCTATTCCCCAGTCGGCGAAAGGCCAGGGACCGGTGATCGAGCAAAGTTTTTGAGCTGGCTGTAACTGAATAGGTGCTCAAGGGTAAGAGTTCTAGAGTGGCTACCAAACTCTCTTGAATGAATTTCTCCAAGAACTCGAGGGATTTCTGCTTCTGACAGGCATCTTGCTAGAGGGCCGAAAATGGTTTTACAGTATAGTTCCCCTGCATGCAACAGATAGTAATCAGCTTTGTATCGAAATTTCCTTTGGTCTCCCTCGCTGGCAGGAAGCTGGCCTATCGCTAAGAATGTAACAAACGGGTCCTTCCAAGAAGCCCTCTCCTCTATCTCCATCATCTCCCCTTCCTCGATGGACAGTCAAAATAAATCTGTCACTATTCCTCTAGCCCTGGGGCCATACTTGACGAGATAGTCTGCCTCTAAGTTCTCCTCTCGGGGAACATGCTCGACGAAGAAAGATTGGAAACCTCCGATCAAGCTTTTAACCTGTTCCAAGTATCTCTGCAGGATGGGGTCACACATCTCGAACTCTTCCCAGATTTGCTACGCGACCACCATTGAGCTGGTGAAGGACTTGAGATCCTGGATTCCTAACTCCTTAGCGAGACGTAATCCTACTGTCATGGATTCATACTCCGTCTGGTTGTTCGTGATGGGGAAGATGATCTCAACTTCTTGCTCGATCCTAGTTCCCCGGGGGCTCACCGGCACGACTCCTGCTCCCATGGAATTCTTTCCTGAAGCTCCTTCCACAAACATTTTCCATGAGACTGGGCTGAAAAAGCCTTCATATCTTCCCGTCTCAGCAGAGAAGTCAGTCAGAAAGTCTACTACTGCTTGGGACTTGATCGCCACCCTTGGTGAATAAAAAATATCGAACTCGCTGATCTCTACCGCCCATTTTTCCAACCTTCTGAATGCTTCACACCATCCAAGATACTTCGCAGTGGATGATCAGAGACAACCTTGATGGAGTGAGCCTAAAAATATGGGCGGAGCCTCTGAGCAGAAACTACTAAGGTGAAAACTAGCCTCTCCAAGATAGGATACCTTATGTAACGCCCCGAATTTTGTGTGCGAGTCGGTCGCAGAAAAAGAGTTTTTGGTGCCTGTAGGGGTACACGGCCTAGGACACGGGCGTGTCCAAGGCCGTGTCTGGCTGGTGATTTTTGGTCGTTTCCAACCCGAGAAGGACACGACCAGAAACACGGCCGGATGACACGGGCGTGTCATCCGACACGGGCGTGTGCCAACCCGTGTCCAGACCCGTGTCCTGATGGGTCGTGTCCGTTGCCATGGCGGTTATGCGTGACACGCCCACGAACACGGGCGTGTCAAGGAACCCGACACGGGCGTGTCAGGTCAGACACTGGCGTGTCTTGGCCCATGTGCGTTTCTCAGTTCGACGTTCGTGCCTGGATCGAGGCACACGGCCTTGGACACGGCCGTGTGCCAAGCCGTGTGCGGCCCAGGTCTGGGGAATTTTGTGTAGATCCGAGCCGTTCGTTTCCTTTAATTTAGATCTGACGGCCCAGATGAAATCCTGCTCTGTTAAGGCCGGGAATAGGGAGTTATTCCCTCATTTTCTCTCCAAAGTTCTCCCCTTCCAAAGTGAGAGAGGAGAGGAAGAAGAAGGAGGTTTCCGGCCGCCGGCGGAGCATCGGAGCACCGTTTCGAAATCGGAGAGCGGATCCGTGGAGGGAAGGTCATTGCGAAGAGTTCTAACCGCGTAGTTTTTCCATGGCGCCAAAACGGACTACAAGGGTAACGATTCTCAACTTGAGCGCTTGAAGCTCTTTCTTTCTGCATAGGGAATCCCGCTCCCGCGAGTATGCGGCGAGTGCGTGGTGTTCCTTGGGGTTGATGGGAATAGTCCCCCTTGTGTTGCATATAGAGCCCGGAATCGTAAGTACGGGCATAGGCATTGTGTGTGAAGCCTACCCGGACATTTTTTGTCTGGATCGGTGATGTTGCATTTGATGTGGTTTTGCCGGAGAAGACTCCGTGCTTTGGATTTTTCGGGTTTCTACGCGGTAGATTGCAGCAGGGATCCTTGGAGGTTAGCTTCAAGGCGCACCCGGAAAAATTGAGCGGAAACGTGTTCTGCTAACTTGGCGGTCTGGGAACCGGCCTTGATCATAACTGGGTTATGAGATTGTTTTGGAAAATTTGGGATCCGAGAGAAGCTTGGCCCGCGCAAAGGACTTAAATTGGACATGCGGCGTGAGCAACGAGCAAGTGGAATTGGACCTAGGCTATGTGGTTCGGTGCGAGAGACCCGAAGACGGGGACTGGCCGTTGGCATAGTTGGAGCCTTAGACGGTGGTCAGAAAGGCTAAATGCTCACATGTTGTTGCCATCCTGGGGGTGGTGGTGAATGCACTGATGGGTCAGGGTTCACCATGAATGTGCCCTGAGTGCACGGGGTGTTTGGCCGTGCGAGCCTACACCTGTGGCAAATTATAATTGCGCTATATATATATATTGTTGGGCTAATTTTATGCAGGGAAAGAGCACCGCCGTCCCGAGTAAGGGGCGGGGTCGTTATAATTTGGTCGGCTTTTAGCTGACCGTTGCTTTTTTTGCCACCGTGCGGTGGTATGTGCTTGCAGGTGCTGCGGAGCCGAGCGCCAAATAGCGGGCTGGAGCCCATGTTGCTGTGCTGGCCCTAGAAGGCCGTAGAATAGCTATTTTTATATTTATCATGTGTGGCCGGCCTGCGAGCCGATGTATGTAAAACACTCTTTATTAAGTGAACTTTTGTAAGGCCATGTACCCGTTTCTGTGTATTTGGGTTTTCATTCCTATTGTTGTAGCTGTGGACATTCATATTGATGGATTTAATTTTGGGTTCTTTCAACTTTAAAATCTTCCGCTAGAATGCTCTGTGATTAGGACGAGTAGTTGTAGTTGGTTGGTTTGATTATTCATTTAGTATCCCTTCCGACTGTCTGTGGTATATGGCGTCGGGTTCCAGCTGGACCTTCTGTTATATGCCATGCGACAGATGGGGGTGTTACAATTTGGTATCAGACTTCTGGTTACGGTCAGGCTTAAATGAATTCGTGGGCGAATTCTTTTAAGGGGTGGTGAGCACATGTGTGCGTCATCGTTATAACATCAAAAAGAACCCATGAATGTCCACTTAGGAATGAAAAATACACTTGTTTGGTGGAACCTGAGTGTTCCAATGATTGCTTTTTGCAATTTGTTTGTTGTCTAATCGTGTGTCTTTGCTAATTTAGGCAGCTAGGAGCGGTGCTGGTCAGTCAGAGCGACCGCAATCAGCGGAAAGTAGCGCACCAAGGGACGTGCCTGCTACACCTCCTTCAGCGGAAACCATCAGGATGGTGGTTGAAGCCGTGTTCGCAATGATAAATGCCCAACCTGCAAGGCAAATGCATCGCGCACCTCCTGCGAATGAGCAAGAACCGGTTAGGGCGGCAGAGCCGAGTGTGGTGGAACGCGCAGCAGTTGAGTTAGTAGAGCCGAGGAGAACTACGGAGCGGCAGCTAAAGCACGTGATGGGCTTTAATCCTCCGAGGTTTAATGGGGTTGGAACGCCAACTCAAGCTGAGGACTGGCTCTCTTCTATAAAGAGGGTGTTGACGGCCACATTGACTGAGGAGTGGCAGAAGACCACCATAGCGACTTTTCTTTTGGAGGGTGAAGCGAGGCTTTGGTGGGACGAGTTGGAGTTTCATCTTCTAGTGGGAAGGCAACTTGCGGATGTGCCGATGGAAGAATTTTCAAGATTGTTCCTAGCCAGATTTGTACCTTCTGCTCAGAAGTTGGAGATGGAGAATCAATTTCTTGGATTGTCTCAGGGATCCAGAAGCGTGGACGAATATCTGCATGAGTTCACACGGTTGGGTCGTTATGCTGGTGCTATGTTTTCAGAAGAAGAGAGGAAGACCAACCGATTCTATGAGGGTCTTCGCGGCGATTTACAGTTACTCCTTGCTGGGCCTAAGGCGCAGGGCTTCCTAGCCTTGGTCAATTCAGCCCGATCGTTGGAAAAGGTTGCGAAGAAAGTTCAAGAGAAGAGGGACCCAGGAGAAAGGAAGACTGAGTTCAAGGTGCCAAGTAACAAGACAGGTTTCCGCAGATGGAGCAAGAAGCGGAGGACTTCGAACTCAGCCCCTACGGCTGATGCGTCGGGGGCAACTACAAGTCGAGTCCCCGGGGCTTGCTACAACTGCGGGAAGACGGGGCATTTTGCTCGGGAGTGTTGGAGCGGACGTTCAAAGTCCGAGAGGAGACCTGGAGCGACTTATGAGGAGAAAGGGAAGGCGGTGGAGTCAACTGCATCCCATCATGCTCCAGCCCAGCCTAGAGTCTACAACCTTGGTCTGCAGGAGGCCATAAAGCAAGCGGACGTGGTGACAGGTATGAGTTAAATTATAGTGGTTTAACTTTTATAGTTGTTACCTTCGTATTTGTTAGCTTATGTTTGTTAATGCTAGGCTTTGTGTTAATCTTTGGGTTTCCGGCGAGAGCCCTTTTTGATACGGGAGCATCACATTCCTTCTTGTCTGAAAAGTTTATATCGCGCATCGGAGTTCCCTTCTCGATGGCAGAAAACAAGTTGGATGTGTTGTTGCCTAATGGGTGCTCAATGCGTGCGGATAGGGTTTGTGTTGTGAAGATTCGGATTGGAGACCGGGAGTTTGATTTGCGAGCGTTGGTTCTACCATTAGTGGAGTTCGACGTAATTTTCGGTATGGATTGGCTCTCAGAGCAAAGTGCATGTATTGATTGCAGCCGGAAAGAAGTTAAGTTGGGTCTGGACACTGATCGGGAGACTACTTTTGCGGGCATGAAGGGGTCAGGGAAAGTTCTGATATCGGCCCTTCAGGTGTTCAAGGAAGTTCGGTCTGGGGCAGAACTGTATGTCACTCTATTGCAGACTGCGACGCCTAAACCTAGTTTGGGCAACTTCCCAGTTGTGTCCGAGTATGCTGATGTGTTTCCAGACGATCTCCCAGGAGCCCCTCCTCAGCGGGAGATAGACTTTACTATAGAGCTGGTACCAGGTGCCAAACCGGTGTCACGCTCCCCCTATCAGATAGCCCCAAGAGAAATGGCAGATTTGAAGGTGCAACTGCAAGAGTTGCTAGAGCAAGGATATGTGCGTCCAAGTTCATCGCCTTGGAGCGCGCCAGTTCTCTTTGTTAAGAAGAAAGATGGGAGCTTGCGGCTTTGTATTGATTATCGGGAGTTGAACAAACTTACGGAGAAGAACAAATATCCAATCCCGAGGATTGACGATCTATTCGATCAGCTGGTTGGATCAACTGTATATTCGAAGTTAGATTTGAAGTCCGGTTACTATCAGTTGAGGATAAGGGAGAGCGACATCCCAAAGACAGCATTCAGTACGCGGTTTGGGCATTACGAGTTCACGGTTATGCCATTTGGGTTGACGAATGCGCCATCCGTGTTTATGGATCTGATGAATAGGACGTTCAGAGAATACCTGGATCAGTTTGTGATAGTATTTATCGATGATATTCTGGTGTATTCGCGGTGCGAGGAGGATCACTACAAGCATTTACACTTAGTGTTGGAGACATTGAGGAAAAGTCAGTTGTATGCAAAGTTCTCCAAGTGTGAATTCTGGTTGTCCTCGATAGCGTTCCTTGGTCATGTTGTCAGTGGAGAAGGAATAGCTGTGGATCCGGCGAAGATAGTGGCGATACGGGAGTGGCCTACTTTGACTACAGTGGCAGAGGTTCGGAGTTTTCTGGGGCTTGTTGGCTACTACAGGCGCTTCGTAGAGAACTTCTCGCGGATAGCACTACCACTCACGACGTTGACAAGAAAGGATCAGAAGTTTGTGTGGTCCCCGGAGTGCGATCAGGCTTTTGAAGAATTGAAGAGGCGATTGACCACGACGCCCATTTTATGTTCACCAAGTGGAACCGAAGGATTCGAGATTTATAGTGATGCTTCAGGCAGTGGTTTGGGCTGTGTTCTGCTACAGCATGGAAGGGTGATAGCTTATGGTTTACGATAACTGAAGGTTCACGAGAGGAATTATCCGGTCCACGACTTAGAGTTAGTGGCCGTGATATTTGCTCTTAAGATTTGGAGGCACTATCTGTACGGTGTGAAGGTGGATATTTACACCGATCATAAGAGTTTGAAGTACCTATTGGACCAAAAGGATCTGAACATGAGGCAGAGGAGGTGGATGGAGTTCTTAGGGGACTACACCTTCAAGATACACTATGTGCCTGGGAAGGGAAATGCAGTGGCGGATGCGTTGAGTCGTAAGATTCCCGCACAAGCCAATTGGTTATCGGTACATGATGAGAGATTGGTCCAAGAGTTGGAGGCATTGGAGATATCTTGCGTCGATAAGCAGTCTAGTGCTGAGGCGAAACTGTTTTGGACAGAGGTGCAGTGTGACCTGGCGGATAGAGTTCGGCGGGCTTTGGTTCAGGATAGCAGCTTGAAGCAAATCTTGGATGAAGCTTTGGATGGGTCAAATTCCCAGTTTGTGGTTGAAGATGGATTGCTAAGGAAGGACGGTCGTCTATGCGTTCCTAGTGCGGATAATATTCGGGAGGAGTTGATGTATGAGGCTCATTATACCAAGTACTCAATCCACCCAGGAAGCACGAAGATGTATAGAGACATGAAGAAATTATTCTGGTGGCCGGGTTTGAAGAAGGATATGGCACTTTATGTGGCCAAGTGTCGTACTTGTGCATTAGTGAAGGCGGAATGCCAGAAGCCCGGAGGTTTCTTGAAATCACTTCCTATCCCAGAATGGAAGTTTGACGACATATCTATGGATTTTGTGCACGGTTTGCCGAAGTCGCAGAAGGGAAACGACGTCATTTGGGTGGTCGTTGATAGATTGACAAAAGTGTCGCACTTTATCCCAGTCAGAAAGGAAGATCCAGTAGAAAAGTTAGCCAAACTCTACGTGGATAGTATTGTACGATTGCATGGTGTGCCTAGAAGTATTGTTAGTGATCGAGATGGACGCTTCACGTCAAAAGACTGGAGGTTGGTGCATGGTCTGTTGGGTACTAAACTAAAATTCAGCACAGCCTTTCACCCGCAGACAGATGGCCAAACCGAGAGAGTCAACAGGACTATGGAGGACATGCTTCGCATGTGCGTCCTAGATTTCGGGAAGCATTGGGAGGATCACCTGTACATGGTGGAGTTTGCTTACAACAATAGTTTTCAGGCAAGCATTGGAATGGAGCCTTTCGAAGCTTTGTACGGGAGGAAGTGTCGTACGCCGTTGTCTTGGTTGGAGGCAGGCGAATCAAAGTTGTATAAACGTCAAGCGGTGGAAGATGCCACTTCAATGATACGGACAATTCAGGAAAGGCTGAAGATTGCTCAGGAAAGACAGTCAAAGTATTACAATGCCAAACATAGAAATGTGGAGTTCAACGTTGGCGACATGGTATATTTAAAGATCAAGCCGTTCAAGGGTGTATCGCGGGTTCGTCGCTTGAAGAAGCTGAGTCCGAGATACCTTGGACCATTTGAAATCCTGGAGCGTGTTGGCGAGGCGGCGTATAGATTAAAGCTGTCGACGGAGTTGAGTGGGCTGCATGATGTATTCCACGTATCGGTGTTGCGTAAGGCAGTGCAAGAGCCTTTGCAGATCGTTGCGGACAATCAGGTACCGGTTGATTATGAGTTAACAACAAGGGTCAGACCAGTACGAATTGAAGACGTTGCGGTCAAACGACTCCGCAACAAGGAGGTCAGAATGGTTAAAGTCCGTTGGGATAATTGCGGACGTGAGGAGCTTTCTTGGGAGCGAGAGCAAGCTATGTTGGAGGAATACCCCGAGTTATTCCACTCAGGTATCATTTAACTTTCGTGTACCTTTGCTTAATTTCGGGATGAAATTCCTTAAGTGGGGGAGATTTGTAACGCCCCGAATTTTGTGTGCGAGTCGGTCGCAGAAAAAGAGTTTTTGGTGCCTGTAGGGGTACACGGCCTAGGACACGGGCGTGTCCAAGGCCGTGTCTGGCTGGTGATTTTTGGTCGTTTCCAACCCGAGAAGGACACGGCCAGAAACACGGCCGGATGACACGGGCGTGTCATCCGACACGGGCGTGTGCCAACCCGTGTCCAGACCCATGTCCTGATGGGTCGTGTCCGTTGCCGTGGCGGTTATGCGTGACACGCCCACGAACACGGGCGTGTCGAGGAACCCGACACGGGCGTGTCAGGTCAGACACGGGCGTGTCTTGGCCCGTGTGCGTTTCTCAGTTCGACGATCGTGCCTGGATCGAGGCACACGGCCTTGGACATGGCCGTGTGCCAAGACGTGTGCGGCCCAGGTCTGGGGAATTTTGTGCAGATCCGAGCCGTTCGTTTCCTTTAATTTAGATCCGACGGCCCAGATGAAATCCTGCTCTGTTAAGGCCGGGAATAGGGAGTTATTCCCTCATTTTCTCTCCAAAGTTCTCCCCTTCCAAAGTGAGAGAGGAGAGGAAGAAGAAGGAGGTTTCCGGCCGCCGGCGGAGCATCGGAGCACCGTTTCGAAATCGGAGAGCGGATCCGTGGAGGGAAGGTCATTGCGAAGAGTTCTAACCGCGTAGTTTTTCCATGGCGCCAAAACGGACTACAAGGGTAACGATTCTCAACTTGAGCGCTTGAAGCTCTTTCTTTCTGCATAGGGAATCCCGCTCCCGCGAGTATGCGGCGAGTGCGTGGTGTTCCTTGGGGTTGACGGGAATAGTCCCCCTTATGTTGCATATAGAGCCCGGAATCGTAAGTACGGGCATAGGCATTGTGTGTGAAGCCTACCCGGACATTTTTTGTCTGGATCGGTGATGTTGCATTTGATGTGGTTTTGCCGGAGAAGACTCCGTGCTTTGGATTTTTCGGGTTTCTACGCGGTAGATTGCAGCAGGGATCCTTGGAGGTTAGCTTCAAGGCGCACCCGGAAAAATTGAGCGGAAACGTGTTCTGCTAACTTGGCGGTCTGGGAACCGGCCTTGATCATAACTGGGTTATGAGATTGTTTTGGAAAATTTGGGATCCGAGAGAAGCTTGGCCCGCGCAAAGGACTTAAATTGGACATGCGGCGTGAGCAACGGGCAAGTGGAATTGGACCTAGGCTATGTGGTTCGGTGCGAGAGACCCGAAGACGGTGACTGGCCGTTGGCATAGTTGGAGCCTTAGACGGTGGTCAGAAAGGCTAAATGCTCACATGTTGTTGCCATCCTGGGGGTGGTGGTGAATGCACTGATGGGTCAGGGTTCACCATGAATGTGCCCTGAGTGCACGGGGTGTTTGGCCGTGCGAGCCTACACCTGTGGCGAATTATAATTGCGCTATATATATATATTGTTGGGCTAATTTTATGCAGGGAAAGAGCACCGCCGTCCCGAGTAAGGCGCGGGGTCGTTATAATTTGGTCGGCTTTTAGCTGACCGTTGCTTTTTTTGCCACCGTGCGGTGGTATGTGCTTGCAGGTGCTGCGGAGCCGAGCGCCAAATAGCGGGCTGGAGCCCATGTTGTTGTGCTGGCCCTAGAAGGCCGTAGAATAGCTATTTTTATATTTATCATATGTGGCCGGCCTGCGAGCCGATGTATGTAAAACACTCTTTATTAAGTGAACTTTTGTAAGGCCATAAGGCCATGTACCCGTTTCTGTGTATTTGGGTTTTCATTCCTATTGTTGTAGCTGTGGACATTCATATTGATGGATTTAATTTTGGGTTCTTTCAACTTTAAAATCTTCCGCTAGAATGCTCTGTGATTAGGACGAGTAGTTGTAGTTGGTTGGTTTGATTATTCATTTAGTATCCCTTCCGACTGTCTGTGGTATATGGCATCGGGTTCCAGCTGGACCTTCTGTTATATGCCATGCGACAGATGGGGGTGTTACACCTTACCTCTACTTGCCTCAACACTCTACTCACATAGTAGATGGGGAGCTGCTTCTTCCCTTCTTCTCTGACGAGCAAAGAGCTAACTATCTCCGCTCTCACTCCTAAATGGAGGAGGAGATCTTCGCCTTCCTGTTGGTCTTGGAGTAGAGGAGCTTGAGTTAGCTGCTGCTTGAGCTTTTCAAAAGCATCCTCACACTCCGCGGTCCACTCAAATTTCTGGTTGCCTCTTAGAGTTTTGAAAAATGGAGAGCACTTCTCCTCTTCCTTAGAAAGGAAACAACCAAGACCTGCCAACCTTCCAGCCAGCCTTTGGACTTCTTTAAAATTCTTTGGCGATGTCATCTCTAGAATGACCTTTACTTTATCAGTGTTAGGCTCTACCCCCTCGGAGTGAGGAGGTGACCTAAAACTATCCCTTCATGCTCCAAAGATGCACTTTGCCGGGTTGAGCAGCATCTTGTAATTTTGCAGAGTTACGAAGGTCTCCACTAGATCCTTGGTGTGCTCCGCGATGCTCCTGCTCTTGATCAGGAGGTCATCCACGTACACTTTTAGATTCTTCCCCTTTTTCTCTTTGAAGACTTGATCCATCATTCTTTGGTAGGCCACACCTTCATTCTTAAGCCTAAAGGGCATCATCTTGTAGTTGTAGCAGCCATTGCTAGTGATGAAGGAGATGTCGCGACAGTCGGGGGGATACATCCAGATCTGATACCCTGAAAAAGCATCAAGGAAACTCATCATAGGAAACCCGATGACTGAATTAACCAGTGCGTCGATTTGAGGGAAGGGGTAGCAATCCTTTGGTGAAGCTTTAATTAACATCGAAAAGTCTATACATAGTCTCCATACCCCTTTGGCTTTCTTAAACATGACAACATTAGAGACCCAGCCAGGAATTGGATCTCTGAAATAAAACTTGCCTCCAACAGCTTCTTCACTTCTTCCCAGATCGGTTCAGCCAGCACGGCTGCGCTTTTCCTCTGCTTTAGACGGACGGGGGAAACTTTGGGATCCGGGTTGAGGCAATGGTAGACAACCACCGCATCGAGTCTTGGCATCTCTGCGACACTCCAAGCAAAAATGTTCATATTCTCTTACAAGCATGCAATCATCTCCATCCCCCCTTCTAGCGTCAGGGAACATCCAATCTTTAACAACCCTGGCTCTCCTCACGTGAAGATCACCTCCAGCTCTTCCAGCTCCTCAGAAGCTCTCATCCCTTCTTCCTTCTCCAGAACCTTCTCCAGCATCTCCACATCCTCCATCCAACTATTGGCGGTGACGGTGTTCAAATAGCACTCCCTGACATCCTTCAGATCGATTCTGACCTGCGTTTGGACATCCCTCGGCAGTACTCCAGGCACTGATGGTATGATGATGGAACCTCCTTGAAGTAATTGATTAGGAGTCACCCAAAGATGACGTTGTAGCAGCTTGGTGCATCGGAAATGACGAACCTGCATCAGATCGAAGTACTATCAAGGGTTACATGAAGATCCACTCCTCTCTTCACCTCTTTCTTCTCTCTAGAGAAGCCAAAGGGGGTCCGTCCGTAGCTAGGATCATGGATCATTCCACTTGCAACCCAACAAAAGTCCTCTTGAAAATGACGTTCACCAAACTCCTGTTGTCTGCCAGGCCGGTCAACTATGAAGTCCTCAATGGTGGCTTGGATGATGAGGGCGTCATGAAAGGGGTTCTCATTCCCCAACATATCCACCTCGGAGAAAGTGATCTCCTCCAATGGCGGCGGTTCTTGAGAGGTCGAGGCGATGCTCTTGCGATAACACTGATGGAGACTCCCCTTGGGGGAAGCTCCAAGCCCAACTCCTCCATTGATTAATCCTACCTACCAACCTCCTGGGCGGTGTACCACTTCCCTAAGACCTTCCAAGTCAACCCGGTCCTTGTTCCTCCTCCTCCATAGAGCTTGGAATGCTACCAGTCCTGCTGGGAACTCCTATTTAGGCTGCTCCCTCTCTATCGCTTTGGCATGCAACCTCCTCCTCGCCTCCCAAAAGTCTGGGCAGGCCATAGTCCCATGACCATCTACTCGATGCAGATCGCACTAAAGGGGAATCTCCACCGCCTGGTTCCTCACTAGCTGAACCCTCTTGAGATGCCTATTCCCTTGTCAGACAATGGCCATCGTCTCTTCCCACACTCTTCCTTGCTTCCTCCCTTACTAGTGGTCGTTACACCTCTCCTGATTTTGGAACTGGGGCTTTCCTGGTGGCCTCTACAGGGGATAATTCTTGAGATATTGGAATCGTTGTGTTTCCTCTCTTCTCTCTGGAGCCACTACGGGCCTCCTCTCTTCTTGCCCGCGAGGGCTCTCCCACCTCCTCTTCTCTTTCGCCCTCCTGACCTATTCCCTTCTCCTAGGCTCTTCTCTTCTCCATTGTTAGAGGAGTGGTAAGCTCTTTTTTTTTGGCTTGAGTAAATGTCCCTAGATATATACAAATATTTGTGATTTTTTTAGTGGCGATCTTTTTTCCATTTCAAGGTAAACCAGGGATCATTTAGGGTTTCAAATTACTTTCTTAAAGAAACCATGCTGCCACGTCAGGTGTACGAATGATGCAACCCCACGGTAAGAAACTCTAATTCTTTTTGGCTAGCCATATCAATTAGTTTACATTGTAAATGTTCATGTGATTCTATATAAAATACTATAGTAGCACAAAAGTGATTAGTATCATTTGGAGAATGTTAAGTTAGTAAACATTCAGTTAACTCGTTGCCCGATAGCGACCAGTTTCAAATTCCTCAAACAATTAGACCTCACTTAGTGCTTGATACGGAATCTCCACACGTATATACAGATTGATACAAATATGAGATATTAGGAGTTCGATCACAACGTCTAGCCAACCACATCAATTTGATGAACGGTTTTTAGTACCCAAACAGTAACGTCGCAAGCAGAGTAGTACTAGTTCAATATTAGTAGAGGCGCACTACTTTTCTCATAGGGCGTAGTGTACCTTATGGGCCTCAGAGTTTGGGGAGATGTTTTCCCTTTTAGACCATTAGTAGATTCGAGTCTGTGTCCAAGTGACATTAAAACACCTGAGTTCATTAGTTGGACTTGGATCGTTAGATTACAATTGTGCGTGAGGAACTACTCTGTCTAGAGCTTTAGAAGAATAAGCATGAACCACCTAGAACCCAAAAATAGAGCGTACGTTAGAAAAATACTTAGATGACCAACGTTAGAACTTGTGCAAACAAATGAGAATATGTAGTCATATAACCAAAATTTATGTAGCTAGTAATATTTTGCCAGAGCATGCATAGCATATTACCATAAAGTTTGTCTGTTGTATAAAACTGTTTTAAAATTAAAAGCATGTATTCAATTATTTTCAGAAAAGTTTTAGTGTCACTAGCAGGAATAGTTTTTCTTACTCTCCCTTTGGCCTGACCCATGTTTGGACATGTTTTAACAGGGGACCCGGGTGGGAAACTGCGCCTGGGATGAGCGTGTTTGTGGAGTCACTCCTATAGTTTGTTTTCCCTTCCAGTTGTTGTTTTATTTTAGTACCTTACTGTGATTTTGGACTCCTGTAATATAATGTTTAAAAACTGATATATGTACCAGACCTTTTTTTGTAATATTTTAGATATGCAGTTTTATGTTTTCCTTTTTTTCTACTGGCTCTATGAAATCATCAGGATGAGGTACATTTTTAACCTTATTCATTTATGCAGCTTCCGTTGTAAGCTTTCATTTCAGTTCTTTCAATTATGCCTGCTATGTACTAGTTTTAATACTGTTTCTTGGTTTTCTTCATATCGTAGACCCGACCGGACGGCTAATTTGTTGTTAACTGGGATGGGGTGTTACACAACTCCCCCTGACTGAAAAGTTATCATCTTCGGTGAATGGAGACGGTTGTGCTAAAGTTGAAGTCCAGGGGCGAATCGATCACGCTCTGCTGTAAGTGCCCAGGTGTCATCAACATGTGTAGTAGGAATATAATGGCGGCGTTGTTCCTCCGTGATGCTTTCAACGCTCAACTCACGAATGGTGGATCCCAGTGCGGTCGACGATGTCGAAGGTAGAACCAAAGAAGATGAGTCCCCAAGTGGGTAGGTGTCAGGAGTGGGTGAGTAGTGGTGGCCATCGGACGTGGGTGGGCTATGAAGGTGGTAAGACAACAGAAATGGAGGTGTGGGAGGCTGGAAGTCCCCACTGCTTGGGTCCACATACTCACTAGGATCATAGTATGACGTTAGATTTTCAACATTAAATACCGGGTGGATACCCATACTTGCAGGGATGTCAAGATCGCAGGTGTTTTCTTTGATTCGTCTCATGATTATATAGAGATCCATTCGTCTAACGCCCACGCCTTTAGCAAGCCTCGCATGGAGCCTCACAACACAGTCTCACCATCACATGTTTGTCATCATGAAGTACTTGCTTTTACTAGTGAACATTTGTATGTGATTTACAAAATTTATTATCATTAGGGATTTTTCGTCGGACCGACTAACGCCACATATGCAAACGACGGACAAACAACTCAACAGACACATGCAAATGATGAAGAAATGAGTCGATAGACTCACAACATACCTGCTACGAGAAAGTCTAATAATGACCAGGACGTCTCTAAAATATGGTGCTCATCAGGGGTCTCTCTCGGTCGAGTGTAGAAAAACTCATCCCGTATGTGACGAGTGCTCAGATGACCGTGAGAGACATCTAGACTCAAATATGAGCTCGTAAAGATCCAAATGACTCTCTGGGAACGTAGCACATCAGGGGGCTCGCCATGAGGTGTGTACGAAAAGTCATCACGGATAAGACGACCACCTAAGCGAAAGTCGTGTCACCGAATAGAAGACATAACTCCCGAGTGTGATGCGTGTTACTAAAAAGAAAGTGCTTGTTTGGTGGGTCAGCAGGTGGTGCGTCCAAAAACTCATCGATGGTGCGATACGCCGTAAGGTACGCTCTCAAAATATGAGTATGCTCAAGCGTACTCAAAGAAGGCCCTACATACGTTATGCTCCACGCAAGATCAATTCTTTGGGGAAAGACTATAGATGATAGCAAAAGAGACGCCAATAATTCAAAGCTCATAAACGAGCGTCTCACCCAAATAGCATCCTCACTAGGATATGGCGGCTCATCAGGAGGCTCAACATGGGGGGTCATCGTAAAACTCATCACTAGGGTCATGATCCTCCATGTGAGTACCATTGTAAGGGGTCGTGTCCCCATGAATGGGTGACATAGTCACTACAAGATCAACATCATGAACTAGACTCTCAGTCGTGATGTGACTCCACGTAATGATAATGGGAGAGCAACACAGACCTACACCCAAGAATGGATCCATGGGCGCGTTGTCAAGAAATGGGTCTATAGTTAGGGTGCTAACTAACCCGATGTATGGCAGAGGAGAAGGTGTGGGTGCGGGACACAACACTACAGACTTAGTAGGTCACTCAGGCTCACTTTTAGTCAGGGTCACAAAAGACGGGTCAGAAACAAGAGATAGGTCACTCACTAGGCTAAGCACCTCAATGGGGTGAGAGTAATCTGCATCAGGTATCACTTCTGTCATGGCTAACATGACAGTGGTAGGCGTCGTGGTGACCTCAGTATGGGAGGGACTCGTACTGCAGAGGTCAAGGTTATAATCCCATCGACCAGCTCTTGCGGATCTCAATGACTGTTGATAACGAAGGGCGAACTAATATGTCTGCTCGAGGGACTCTGAACTATGATAAACTACCTTAGTACGAATGTCAGATTGAAGCCCAGACCGAAATATGGTAGTGGTCATGACTGGGTCCTCTCAGATATCACTCCTCACAACTAACTAATCAAAGCGATCCATGTACTCAGCGACAGACATGGATCCTTACTGAAGGGAAAATAATTGGTCGAGGATACGACGAATGCAGATATCTCTGACATAATATACGCTTCATGTACACCCAACTAGTAAAGCGAAAAAGAAAGTCTCACTCATGGGTCCTTTCAACACTAGCACAATATGACATCGTCTGATCTAAAAGTCTAAGTTTCGCAAACTTGACACGACACTCACCGAAAAACTCAAAATGATCAAAATAATATTCTATATCCACGAGCCAATAACTGAAAGACTCAGGACTCGATGAGCCGTCAAAGAAAGGGGCAACTGTACGAAACTGACTCTCAAGATCTCTCTCAAAGCGACGATCCTCATAATAGTCATCTCTAAGATAATTGAGTTGAGTCGAAGGATCAACACAATTCGCTCGCGTGCAAGGATATGAACAATGACAATCATCATACTGATCGTTTCTAGTGTAGTGGGGTCGTGTCGGTGGGTCAACACGATCTCTAAAAGTAGTGTGTTGCAATCGAGGATAATTGTCGTAGTAATGTGAGGGTCTCCCTGACGGGTCTCTGTAAGAGCGCGTGCAAGTGGACTCGAGACCTCCAGAGTGAGGAGAGGAATAATTGTGACACATAGGCATAATGAAAAACCTATAGACTCTATGAATGCGTATCGAAAAGTGCGTGCAACCTCGAACCTCGCTTTTATATAAATTAACGCATGACGAATATATAGGCGGCAGAAAATCTGCGACGTAACCTTATATGATATGCAAAGCCCGACATATTAAATCACAATTGAATAATAAACTTTAACATCTCACGCAAATAATTCAAAAAAAGACAAAATAATTTAATTAAATGAAATAAGTTTAGGCTTTCCTCCGCATGGAGGGACAAAGCTAGAGCACGCGACGAACAAATCATGCAAATCACGATAATTATCTAACAGACCACCACAATACAATATATCCAAACTAATATATTGATCCAATACAATATAAAAAAACTGAAAATAATAATCCAGTACAACAAAATCTCACCAAAAAGTGGGTTGACCAAGACACTGAGGAATCCGAAGTCGGAGATGCGTGTAAGAATAATCTGAGATGGAACCGGTGGCTCGAAAATGATGGTGGTGGTTGTCCTCGATGGTGGATGATGGAATCATACCGAAAATGGCTACATCCGACCACTTAGGTAGAGATCCGGGCGGGGTGTAACGATTCATAGGTTAATAATAATAATACTATTATTATTATCAATGTTTTAAATATTGGATGTCGGACACATATCGGATTGTATTTTAAAAGGTCGGATGTCGGAAGTCGGAGACATGTCGGGGATATTTTAAAATACCGGATTTCCATATATTATAAAAAAAAATTTTATGTAATGTATACTAACTATAATTATATGTTATAAAAATAGAAAAATAATATAACAAATAGATAAAAAATGAGTCATTTATATTATGAAATAAATTTAAATAATATCTAAGAAAAAATATTATTAACAAATACAAAATGATACATTGTAAAATATTTTTAATACTATACACTACTTTCATTTTGATAACAATAAATTTATTTCAAATAAAAAAGATTTTAAAGTTAAAAATAGTTGATTTACTGATATATCTAAAAAGATCGGACACGTCGGCCTATATTTTACAAAAGGACATAATCTATTATTTTGAGAAAAACATATCGTTTTCCTCTAAAAAATGTCATGTCCGGAGACATGTCGGAGGACATTTAAAACAGTGATTATTATTAGAAATAGGGTTTTAATTTCCCCTTATAACCATAGTCGAGCCCACCCCCCCCCCCCCCCCCCCCCCCCCGGTCCAATCTCGCAGCCCATCTCCCGCTTTTTCTTCGCAGCTCCAACACCCTCTCCATTGCTGATTCTGTCTCTCCCCTGTTCCCGCAACCCGCACGCTTCGCCGATGCTGCTTCCTGCTTCTCCTCCCTCCCCTAGGGCCAACGACTCCAATCCCTCCAAGGGCCAGTGCATTTTGTGCTTTTTCCTTCTTCTCCCGGAGACGACGACAATGATAATTGCCCTTCCATTGAAGCCGACAGTCCCTCCTCCTGGTCGGCAACAGAGCCACTTCCTCCTCCAAGTGTAGGAAGGCCCACCACCTCCTCTTCCTCGTCGATTTGGCTAGTGGATCGCAAGAGGGTCACCAAGGATTTGCTTAATTCTTCCCTCTTTGGATTTTTGAGCCCGGATTTGGGTTTCTTCGGTGAAAAATTTCTATCCTCCCCTATATAAAGAGTTTTTATCGCATTAATGTGATATTTTCTGTAACGCCCCGAAACTCAAAGGAGCAAAGGGGGACGTTTTGGGCCAGTTTTGGTTTCTGGCTGACGGCACATGGCCTGGGACACGGGCGTGTCCCCAGGGCGTGTCAAGTGTGTGCCGACACTTAGTCGCGAAGTCGTCGAGTTATACTCGACGATCGACGAGAAAGGGCACACGGCCTGCGACACGGGCGTGTCGCAGGGCGTGTCGACCCGTGTCGACACTTAGCCGTGAAATCGTCGAGTTATTCTCGACGATTCGTCGAGAATGGGCACACGGCCTGCGACACGGGCGTGTCGCAGGGCGTGTCGACCCGTGTCGACGATCGTCAAGGTGAAATCGTCGAGATTCACTCGACGATCGTCGTCGAGACAAGGCACACGGCCTAGGACACGGGCGTGTCCAAGGCCGTGTCATCCAGTCGTCGTTCTCCCCTCGACGAAATGTCCCGTGTACACGGCCTGGGGGCCCAGGCGTGTCAATGTGACACGGGCAAGGACACGGGCGTGTCCTAGAACCCGTGCAGTGCTCGGGTTGGAAACGGGGGAAAATCATGGGGTACACGGCCGGCTTCACGGCCGTGTCAGCTGGAACACGGGCGTGTCAGCTCGAACACGGGCGTGTCCGATACCCGTGTGCGTGTTCAGAAGATTCGATTTTGACGGCGAATGCGGCACACGGCCCTGGACACGGGCGTGTGCCAGGCCGTGTTCGGCCCCAGTTTGGGCATTTCAGCCCCGAATCAAAGCCGCTCGTTTTCTTAGGTTGAGATCCGACGGCTGGGGATGGTTCCTGAGAGTATATACTCGGTTTGACTTAGAAAAATCCACACTTTCACCCCTTTTCATCTCTCCAAACCCTTGGAGAAAGAAGAGCTAAGGCAAGAGGAAAGGAGCTAGATCCGCCATTGGAGGAGCTTCGGAGCTCCGAATCGCAAGCCGACTCCGGATCCACGGAGGCAACGCAAGTGCGGTGATTTCTATCCGATTACATTTCGATGGCGCAAAAGGAACGCAAGGGTAACGATCCTCACTTGTGAGCATGATAGCTCTCTTTCTTAGCATAGGAAGCCCTCTCTCGCGAGTTTGCGAAGAGTTGGAGGCGTTCCTTCGGGTAGATATGTAAAGTCCCCGTTGTTTAGCGTCCGTATGCGAGAACGGACATAGGCATTTTTGGTTGAAGCCTACCCGGACATGTTAGTCCGGATCGGTGATGTTGCATTGCATAAGGCCGGAGAAGACTCCGTGCTATTGGTGTTTTCGGGTTTTCTACGCGGTAGATTGCAGCAGGGAGCCTTGGGGACTAACCCAAAGGTGCACTCGGAAAACTGGGCGGATACGAGGTCTTGCCAACTTGGTGGCTTGGAAGCCAACTTGAACATAACCGGTTATGTGACTTGTGATGAAAATGGGACTCGGTAGAAGTTTGACCTGCGCATATGGTTTAAATTACCGTTGCGGGCGCATATGGTTAAATTACCGTTGCGTTGTGAGCACGGGTTAGATGGAACCGTACCCACTCTATGTCGTTCGGATTAGGGCCGTTGGCATAGATGAGGGTCTTCGGCGGTCTATGGTTTTAATTACCGTGACCCATGCCAGGAAGACAAACTGCTCATTGTTTGGCCGTCCAAGAGAGGATGGCGGTGAGTCGGCAGACTTAGACTACGCGTTCACCAAGAATGTGCCCTGAGTGCACGGGGTGTGTGGCCGTTGAGCCTCCGCCTGTGATGAAATGACTATATTTATAATGCTCGCTTATGCTAATGAAATGCAGGGAAGGAGCATCGCCGCCCCGAGTTGGGGGCGGATCGTTATAATTTGGTCAGCATTGCTGACCGTTGCTTCTTTGTTTGCCACCGTGCGGTGGTTTGTTTGCTTGCAGGTGCAGCTGGACCGAGCGGTCAATAGCGGGCTAAAGCCCTTTTTGCGAAGCTGGCCCTCGAAGGCCCAAGTGAAATGTTTTCTATTTTATTCATGTATGCCGGCCTGCGTGCCGAGGTTGGTAAATCATGTAACGGACAAGTGAAACATTTTTGTAAGGCCTTAAGGCCAATGTTTGGGTATTTTTGTATACATTCCTAAATGTTGTATTAGTGGACATTCGTGCTCTTATGCTGGGTTCTTGTTTACAACTTATATAACTGCTTCCGCTAGAATGCTCTGTGTAGGACGTTGAGATTGGTTGGATGGTTTCCATAAGTAACCACCCGGTCTGTCTGTGGTATATAGCGTCGGGCCCCGGCCGGACCTACTGCTATATGTTATGACGGATAGGGGTGTTACAATTTGGTATCAGACTACTGGTTTTGGTTGGGCTTGAATTGAATTCGTGGGCGAATTCTTTTTAAGGAGTGGTGAGCACATTGTGTGCGTCATCGTTATAACCGTAAAAAGAACCCATGAATGTCCACTTAGGAATGAAAATACTCGTGTTTGAGGAACCTGCGTGTTCCTATAATTGCTGTTTGCAATTTATTTGGTCGCTTAACGGTGTTTTGTACCACTATAGGTGACCCGAAGTGGCATTGGGCCGTCAGAACGCCGAGTTTCTGAGGCAAGTAGTGCACCGGAAGTTGCTCCCGCAACACCTTTGTCGGCTGAAAATATAAGATTGGTGGCTGAAGCGGTGTTGGCCGTGATCAATGCGCAGCCTGGGAGGCAAGCGCAGCAGCCCGCTCCTGTGATGGAGCAAGTACCTCTGCAAGAGGCGGAGCCGAGGAGGATGGAGCAAGTGGTTGTAGAACCAATAGTGCCAAGGAGGGCGACTGAGAGGCAGTTGAAGCATGTAATGAGCTTTAACCCTCCGTTATTCTCGGGGTTGGGAACCCCATCGCAGGCTGAAGACTGGCTCTCTAGGGTGAAGAGAGTCATGACAGCGACGGAGACGGAGGAGTGGCAAATGACCACCATCGCTACGTTCCTTCTGGATGGGGAAGCGAGGATGTGGTGGGAAGGTTTGGAGCTGCATCATTTGAGAGGTAGACAACTGATAGACGTTCCGATAGAAGAGTTCTCGGAATTGTTCTTAGCAAGATACCTCCCTTCTACTCAGAGGATTTCAATGGAGAATGAGTTCCTGAAGTTGGTGCAGGGTGAGAGGAGCGTGGATGAATATCTCCACGAGTTTACGCGGTTGAGTCGTTATGCTAGCTCCATCATCATGGATGAGGAGCGCAAGACTAATCGTTTTTATGAAGGCTTGAGGGATGAGCTGAGATTGTTACTGTCGGGGCCAATGACGCAGGGTTTCTTAACCTTGATCAATACTGCCCGGTCCTTGGAGAAGGACATGAAGAGTGTACAAGCGAAGAAAGGCTTGGGCGAGAAGAAATCTGGGTTCAAAGTGCCGACTACTTCAAAGTCTGGCTATCAAAGATTCTTTAAGAAGCATAGGACTTCGGGTCCAGCTCCTTCTGGTGCTTCTGGGGCGACTACGAGTCGGACCCCGGCGCGTGCTTCACTTGTGGCAAGACGGGGCATTTCGCCCGTGATTGTTGGAGCGGACGTCCTAAGTCCGAAAGGAGGCCAGGAGCTACCTACGAAGAGAAGGGAAAGGCGGTGGAGTCGACCGCATCTCACTATGCTCCGGCCCAACCAAGGGTTTACAATCTTGGCCAACAGGAGGCCATTAAACAAGCTGACGTGGTGACAGGTACGGTTTAATTTATAGCAAGTCAATTCCTTTATATGCTTGTTATGTATATGTTACCTTACCACTGCTTGTTTAGGATTTGTAATGATTTGTGAAAATCCCGCACGAGCACTCTTCGATACGGGAGCTTCACACTCCTTCTTGTCCGAAGGATTTATATCACGCATCGGAGTCCCTTCTTCGATGGCGAAGGACAAGTTGGATGTGTTGTTGCCCAATGGGTGTTCGATGCGAGCGGTTAGGATCTGCGAGGTTAAGACTCGTATTAGAGAGCAGGAGTTTGACCTGCGGGCGTCCTTACTTCCGTTGGTGGAGTTCGACGTCATATTTGGAATGGACTGGCTCTCGGAGCAGCAGGCCCATATAGATTGCGGTAGCAAGGAAGTAAAGCTGGGAGCAAGTCGTGAGACGACTTTTACGGGCTTAAAGGGGTCGAGCAAGACGTTGATGTCTGCTCTTCAGGTGGTGAAGGCGGTTCGTGCTGGAGCAGAACTGTTCTTTACACTAGTGGAGGTTGCAAAGCCGAAGCCCGCGTTGGATTGTATTTCAGTGGTATCGGAATACCCTGATGTGTTCCCCGCAGATCTTCCTGGATCCCCGCCTCAACGGGAGATAGATTTTACGATCGAGCTAGTGCCAGGTGCAAAGCCTGTGTCACGATCTCCGTATCGGCTAGCGCCTAAGGAAATGGCGGAGCTGAAAGTTCAACTGCAAGAGTTGTTGGAGCAAGGGTATGTGCGCCCGAGTTCTTCGCCTTGGAGCGCACCGGTCCTCTTTGTTAAGAAGAAGGACGGAAGCTTGAGATTGTGTATTGATTATCGGGAGCTAAACAAGCTGACTGAGAAGAATAAGTACCCGATCCCTAGGATTGATGATCTCTTTGATCAGTTAGTCGGGTCGACGGTGTACTCGAAGTTAGATCTCAAGTCTGGGTACTATCAGCTGCGGATAAGGAGAGTGATATCCCGAAGACAGCGTTTAGTACGAGATACGGGCATTATGAGTTTACGGTCATGCCGTTTGGGCTGACTAATGCGCCGTCGGTGTTCATGGATTTGATGAACAGGACGTTCAGGGAGTACTTGGACCATTTCGTGATCGTCTTCATCGACGATATTTTGGTGTACTCGCAAAGTGAGGAAGATCACTTCAAGCATCTTCATTTGGTGCTGGAGACGCTAAGGAGAAACCAGTTGTATGCCAAGTTCTCGAAGTGCGAGTTTTGGCTATCCTCAGTAGCGTTCCTCGGGCATATAGTGAGTGGAGAGGGTATTGCGGTGGATCCGGCGAAGATTGTTGCGATACGGGAGTGGCCTGAGCTTGCTACGGTAGCAGAAGTCCGGAGCTTTTTGGGGCTTGCCGGTTATTATAGGCGCTTCGTAGAGAACTTCTCGCGGATAGCGCTACCTCTCACTACTTTGACGAGGAAGGAGCATAAGTTCGTTTGGACGCCGGAGTGCGCGCGAGCTTTTGAGGAATTGAAGTGTCGGTTGACCACGGCGCCTGTGTTGAGTTCGCCGGTTGGGACCGAAGGCTATGAGATATATAGCGATGCTTCAGGCAGCGGTTTGGGTTGTGTGCTACTGCAGCACGGAAGCGTGATAGCTTATGGCTCGAGACAGCTAAAAGTGCACGAGAGGAATTATCCGGTCCATGACTTGGAGTTAGCGGCCGTGATTTTTGCCTTGAAGCTGTGGAGACACTATTTGTACGGTGTGAAGATTGATATCTACACCGATCACAAGAGCCTAAAGTACCTGATTGATCAGAAGGATCTGAATATGCGGCAGCGTAGATGGATGGAGTTCTTAGGGGACTATACATTCAAGATCCACTACGTGCCTGGCAAAGGGAATGCGGTTGCGGACGCGTTGAGTCGTCGAGCCCCAGCTCAAGCGAATTGGCTATCAGTGCATGATGAGCGGTTGGTGCAGGAGCTGGAGGCGTTGGAGATTGTTTGTGTGGATAGACAATCTAGTGCTGAAGCAGTGCTGAATTGGACTGAAGTCCAATATGACCTGGCTGATCGGATTCGGCGGGCTTTGGATATGGATGCTCATATGAAGCAGTTCATGATAGAGGCTTTGGATGGGTCAAATTCCCAATTCGTTGTAGAGGACGGATTGCTGTGGAAAGACGGTCGTCTGTGCGTCCCAAGCGTGGGCAATTTACGGGTGGAGTTGTTGTACGAGGCACACCATACCAGTACTCGATTCACCCGGGGAGCACGAAGATGTACCGCGATGTAAAGAAGCTATTTTGGTGGCCGGGTTTGAAAAAGGATGTGGCGCTATACGTAGCGAAGTGCCAAACCTGCGCCTTAGTAAAGGCGGAGTGCCAAAAGCCGGGAGGATTTCTTAAGTCCTTGCCTATTCCGGAGTGGAAATTTGACGACATCTCTATGGACTTTGTGCACGGTTTGCCAAGGTCGCAAAAGGGAACGACGCCATTTGGGTGGTCGTGGATCGATTAACGAAGGTGTCGCATTTTATTCCGCATAGGAAGGACGATCCGGTGGAGAAGCTGGCGAAGCTCTATGTGGATAATATCGTACGGCTTCATGGTGTGCCCCGCAGCATCGTGAGTGACCGAGATGGGCGGTTCACGTCCAATGATTGGAGGCTGGTGCAGCAAATGTTGGGAACAAAGCTGAAGTTTAGCACAGCCTTCCATCCACAAACGGATGGGCAGACCGAGAGGGTCAATAGAACCATGGAAGACATGCTTCGCATGTGTGTTTTGGACTTTGGAAAGCAATGGGAGGACCACCTTTATTTGGTGGAGTTCGCATACAACAACAGCTACCAAGCAAGTATTCAGATGGCGCCTTTCGAGGCCCTATATGGTAGAAGATGTCGCACGCCGTTGTCTTGGTTAGAAACGGGCGAGTCGAAGTTGTATAAGCGATCGGAAGTGGATGATGCTACTTCTTTGGTGAGAACCATTCGGGAGAGGTTACTCATCGCTCAGGACCGGCAAGCAAAGTACTATAATGCCAAGCACAGGAACGTGGAGTTCGCTGTGGGTGATTATGTGTACCTAAAGATCAAGCCGTTCAAGGGTGTCTCGCGGGTGCGACGGTTGAAAAAGCTAAGCCCGAGGTACCTTGGACCGTTTGAGGTTCTGGAGCGAGTTGGAGAAGCGGCCTATAGGTTGAAGCTTTCTGTGGAGCTAAGTGGTTTTCACGATGTATTCCACATTTCGGTGCTTCGGAAGGCGGTGCAAGAGCCTACGCAAGTGATCGCGGTCGATCAAGTGCCGGTGGATAGTGGGCTAACGACAAAGGTCAAGCCCGTGCGGATTGAGGACTCGGAGGTCAAGCGGCTACGCAATAAAGAGATCAGGATGGTCAAGGTCCGATGGGACAATTGCGGTCGTGAGGAGCTCTCCTGGGAGCGAGAGCAGACTATGCTTGACGAGTATCCGGAGTTGTTCCGCTCAGGTACAAATGTTGTTTTTGTATATCTTTCCTTTATGTAATTTCGTGGGCGAAATTCTTTTAAGAGGGGGAGAGTTGTAACGCCCCGAAACTCAAAGGAGCAAAGGGGGACGTTTTGGGCCAGTTTTGGTTTCTGGCTGACGGCACACGGCCTGGGACACGGGCGTGTCCCAGGGCGTGTCAAGTATGTGCCGACACTTAGTCGCGAAGTCGTCGAGTTATACTCGACGATTCGACGAGAAAGGGCACACGGCCTGCGACACGGGCGTGTCGACCCGTGTCGACACTTAGCCGTGAAATCGTCGAGTTATTCTCGACGATTCGTCGAGAATGGGCACACGGCCTGCGACACGGGCGTGTCGCAGGGCGTGTCGACCCGTGTCGACGATCGTCAAGGTGAAATCGTCGAGATTCACTCGACGATCGTCGAGACAAGGCACACGGCCTAGGACACGGGCGTGTCCAAGGCCGTGTCATCCAGTCGTCGTTCTCCCCTCGACGAAATGTCCCGTGTACACGGCCTGGGGGCCCAGGCGTGTCAATGTGACACGGGCAAGGACACGGGCGTGTCCTAGAACCCGTGCAGTGCTCGGGTTGGAAACGGGGGAAAATCATGGGGTACACGGCCGGCTTCACGGCCGTGTCAGCTGGAACACGGGCGTGTCAGCTCGAACACGGGCGTGTCCGATACCCGTGTGCGTGTTCAGAAGATTCGATTTTGACGGCGAATGCGGCACACGGCCCTGGACACGGGCGTGTGCCAGGCCGTGTTCGGCCCAGTTTGGGCATTTCAGCCCCGAATCAAAGCCGCTCGTTTTCTTAGGTTGAGATCCGACGGCTGGGGATGGTTCCTGAGAGTATATACTCGGGTTTGACTTAGAAAAATCCACACTTTTCACCCCTTTTCATCTCTCCAAACCTTGGAGAAAGAAGAGCTAAGGCAAGAGGAAGAGGAGCTAGATCCGCCATTGGAGGAGCTTCGGAGCTCCGAATCGCAAGCCGACTCCGGATCCACGGAGGCAACGCAAGTGCGGTGATTTCTATCCGATTACATTTCGATGGCGCCAAAAAGGAACGCAAGGGTAACGATCCTCACTTGTGATCATGATAGCTCTCTTTCTTAGCATAGGAAGCCCTCTCTCACGAGTTTGCGAAGAGTTGGAGGCATTCTTCGGGTAGATATGTAAAGTCCCCGTTGTTTAGCGTCCGTATGCGAGAACGGACATAGGCATTTTTGGTTGAAGCCTACCCGGACATGTTAGTCCGGATCGGTGATGTTGCATTGCATAAGGCCGGAGAAGACTCCGTGCTATTTGGTGTTTTCGGGTTTTCTACGCGGTAGATTGCAGCAGGGAGCCTTGGGGACTAACCCAAAGGTGCACCCGGAAAACTGGGCGGATACGAGGTCTTGCCAACTTGGTGGCTTGGAAGCCAACTTGAACATAACCGGGTTATGTGACTTGTGATGAAAATGGGACTCGGTAGAAGTTTGACCTGCGCATATGGTTTAAATTACCGTTGCGGGCGCATATGGTTTAAATTACCGTTGCGTTGTGAGCACGTGTTAGATGGAACCGTACCCACTCTATGTCGTTCGGATTAGGGCCGTTGGCATAAATGAGGGTCTTCGGCGGTCTATGGTTTTAATTACCGTGACTCATGCCAGGAAGACAAACTGCTCATTGTTTGGCCGTCCAAGAGAGGATGGCGGTGAGTCGGCAGACTTAGACTGCGTTCACCAAGAATGTGCCCTGAGTGCACGGAGTGTGTGGCCGTTGAGCCTCCGCCTGTGATGAAATGACTATATTTATAATGCTCGCTTATGCTAATGAAATGCAGGGAAGGAGCATCGCCGCCCCGAGTTGGGGGCGGGATCGTTATAATTTGGTCAGCATTGCTGACCGTTGCTTTGTTTGCCACCGTGCGGTGGTTTGTTTGCTTGCAGGTGCAGCTGGACCGAGCGGTCAATAGCGGGCTAAAGCCCTTTTTGCGAAGCTGGCCCTCGAAGGCCCAAGTGAAATGTTTTCTATTTTTATTCATGTATGGCCGGCCTGCGTGCCGAGGTTGGTAAATCATGTAACAGACAAGTGAAACTTTTTGTAAGGCCTTAAGGCCAATGTTTGGGTATTTTTGTATACATTCCTAAATGTTGTATTAGTGGACATTCGTGCTCTTATGCTGGGTTCTTGTTTACAACTTATATTAACTGCTTCCGCTAGAATTCTCTGTGTAGGACGTTGAGATTGGTTGGATGGTTTCCATAAGTAACCACCCGGTCTGTCTGTGGTATATGGCGTCGGGCCCCAGCCGGACCTACTGCTATATGTTATGCGACGGATAGGGGGTGTTACATTTTCGCGCTCCGATCAACGTATTTACATTGATCCAAGCGTTTTGCTCTCTAGTAACCATCTAACTCCGTTGTGGTTTCGATTTTCGGCGTCACTCATCGGCCCGTTGGTGGGATCTCTCCAAAACCCTCTCTGATTTAGGGTTTTTGTGACTCAAACGCGGCCAACTTCCCAATCCTTCACGGTAACTCTTCTCCCCTCACTCTTGAGAGAGGTAATTTGCTAAACCACTCTTGAATTACATTTGTAAAATAAACTGCTAGTGCAAGTGTGGTCTTCTGCATTGTCAATTATTAAATATTGTTTGTGATTATTCCTGAACGGGGTTAATAGGACCTTTGTATTTGCTTGCGGCTCTTAGCTGTCGCAGGTAGTTCAGTTTCACCTTAAAGCACGTGGAGGATTCTCTCTCACTTGCAAACCAACCAAGGGTTTAAATTTCTTATTTATGTATCTAATTTATTTTCCGACATCGGACAACACAAAAATCACTACTTATTAGCATGTCATATTATGTCAGAAATCTCTAAAGAAAATTATGGAATACTTAGGTCCCGAGTGTCATAAGCAAATCGTGGAAGGGGGGGCTTAGATGGTTTATCGTCTTGTTTGCATGGTCACGATAAACAGGAAATATCTTCTTTTTTCTAATAAGCCCTACGCTTGAACTTGAGTGTGAACCATGTGCACACTATAAATCCCTATTCAATTTCGGCAATTACAGCTTATGTCGTTTCCAGAATAATTATGCTAAAACTCCGGAGTAGACTAATAAATTTCAGATATTTTGTTCACACATTTACATGCATGTTTACTGTCTTGCTTCAAGATAAAGTGGTACTTTAATATTGTTCGTTCACCTCTATTTGTACATTAATTTTATAAGTTGCTTATTGTTTAAACTTGTGTTCTGAGATATTTTCCTTCTTGTTTTGAATTTTGCCTTAGGTTTCGTGACTGCGTCACCTTCTTCTTGAGTTGTTCAGCACCGAGTTCCTGTGTTCATGAAGGTCTATTTTGTTATTGCGTAGTCAAGTTCTATGTATTTTGTTCTTGTAGTGTTGGATTTTATTATTATGTACTAATTTTGTCAGACATTTTCTTTTGTGTCTTGGACAACCGCTAGGCTGTATTATTATTCTAGAATTCAATAGTAATGGCATGGGCACCTCTTTGGTTTATTGCTTTGATATTTTGTACCAACAAATGTGTGTCATGAGATTTTTATTAAAGTACATGTTCATCTACTTTTTACCTTTTCACCACTCATTATTAAAGCATCTGCATAATTATAAAATAGTATTGCTTTTCTCAATTTATTTATTTTTAAAACTAACAACATTAAATCTGATTCCGCCTAACAGACATGGAACTTCTTCCGCCCATGCCTGTGACATCACGACCCGCCAGAAGTGTACTCTGATCTTTGCTTTTAGACGGGTCGTGACACGGGGAAGGGTAGATCCGATAATAATAGATTAGATTCAGGCTGAAAATGTCAGATCGGGGCTGATCCGGAAGGGGGGGAGGGTTAATATTTGTGGCTCCACGTGTAGGGGGGCTAGTGGCTTGGTTGAGTGAGGGCCTAGAATGACGGCGTCGCGGCGGAGGTGGATCTGGGAAAGGAGCAGGCGGCGGTGGCTAGGGATGCGGGGGAGTGGTTGGCTGGGAGCGGAATTGGAGCAGGGAGGTCGGGGGCTTAACAAGAGGTCGGCGGGTGTTACGGTTGGAGGAAGGGTGGCCTGGACGGTTGGCAGTTGCAGGAAGGTGGAAGGAACAAGCCGCAGGTTTGGAGAGGGGAACAACGGTAGAGTTTTTGCTGGTCGGCGGTGGTCAGGGAAAAAAACTATATTATAGGAATAGTAAATATCATATTTGAATAGTAACATGAGACCGGCAAGGCTTATCAGACCGACAACCAATCAGAGGTCCTCAACCAGTGCTTGGAGATGTACTTCCGTTGCTTCATTGGAGAGCAATCACATAGCTGGGCTAAGTGGCTCGGGTGGGCCGAGTATTCGCACAACACTGCCCACCACTAGGCGGCCGACACCACCCCTTTTGAGGTTGTTTACGGCCAGCCTCCTCTGTCCATCGTCCTCCACCTCCCAGGAGAATGTCAGGTTGAGAGCCTGGCCACAGCTCTTCGCGATAGGGACGTCATTCTAGATCACCTAAAGCACCACCTCTGATCGGCCCAACAGAAGATGGTTTCCTTTGCCAACAAGAAACGTCGAGACCTCTCCTTCGAAGTAGGAGAGAAGTCCTTCATCAAACTCCACCCCTACCGTCAGCTTTCGGTAGCCCGATGGTCGTGCCCAAAATTAGCGCCCCGATTCTTCGGGCTGTTCGAGGTACTTGCACGCATCAGGGAGGTTGCGTACAACCTTTTCCTCCCAAGTGGAAGCCGCATCCACCTGGTCTTCTATGTCTCGCAGCTACGACGCGTAGTAGGTGAGCACGCCACCACAGATCAGCTCTCGGCCGATCTCGACCTTACCGGAGAGGCGCCCTACTACCCTGCCTCGATCCTCAATCGTCGATGGCACATTCCGGGGGACCATACATCAGAGGAAGTTCTTATGGCTTGGACCATCATCCCGACTCGGATGAAACGTGGCTTCCCTGGAATGATTTCTGCTTCAAGTTTCCTGACTACTGCCTTGATTACAAGGCACATTATCCAGACGACAACATTGTTACGGAACTATACGACGACGAGCCACCATGACAAGTCTACACGCGTCGGGCGCGTATATCGCAGGGGCCCACCGAGACCACGGAGGATATTTAATATTAAATATGTTGATATGTTTGCTTGTTGCATTTTTAGTATTTTCAGTATTTCCTATTTTCAGTATTTCCTTTTGTATTCGCTCCTCACCACTATAAGAGGGCATGCAGGCCTTGTATTTCTTTATCTTGGATGAATTAATGTTTTTCCCTCCTCTCTTCTCTAACCCTAACTCTCCCCCTCTCTTCCTCTCTCTCCTCTCCCTCTCTCTTATTCACCTTATCCTAGCCGATTGTATTCCTCTGCCTGGGTTCGTACCACCCTCCATCGTAAGTCAATTTTTGAAAATACGGGTGCACCTTACAATTGGTCGAATAAGTCATCAATTCTTGATAAGAGATACCGATTTTTAACTATAACCTTATTCAATCCTCTATAGTCAATACACATGCACATACTCTGCAACACCCCAAGGTTATGTAGGCAGGAAAAGAGGATATCGCGCAGCGGTAGGCTGATACCACGTGGCGGTAGCGTTAGGCGTCGAGAGCATTGAGTGAGGCGAGGTGACTCAACGCCTAGTCTATCACGCAGCGGTATGTTGTTATCGCGCAGCGCTAGCCATTTTATTGGCCGAGCTCTCAGGAAGTTATCGCCCGGGGGTAGTGATACCGTATGCGGAAGCTTGGAAATTTATTTGTCGAAGCTCTTGGGTTTTTACCGCGCGACGGTAGTAACTATCGCGTGGAGGAAGCGGGAGCGGTCGTGTCGTAACCATCCCCAACTACCGCGAGGCACTAGCATCCTATCACGTGACGATAATGAAGCTGTAACGTCATGGCCACGTGTCGGCTTATGGTTGGTGGGCCTGAGCGGTGGCACACGAAACGAGGAGTTGATTAACAGTAGCACGCTACGGTAGCTAGTTACCGTGCGGCGGTAGCTCTATTTTTAGTGTTGGTCTGGCCGTTTTCTCTTCATTTCTTTTGGAGTTTGAGAAACTTGGACTGGGCATTTGGATGAGGAGAAGCAGCTCCGGAGAGAGAAGATCTCACCACCATTTGAGGCTCGGAACTCAGATTCGCATGCCAAGTTCGGATCTATAGAGGCAAAGCCGATACGATCGTTTTCATCCGACTAGAATCTCTTTCATGGGGCCGAAGCGGACTTCTAGGGTAACGATCCTCTTCCTTGGACATGTGAAGTCCTTCTTTTTGGCATTAGAGGGTAGACACTCCACGAACATGTGGATGTGGTTCTCCCGATGGGTAAATCCGTGCATCCCCGTTAGGTTTGCATTTAGATCCAGAATCGAAGTACAAAATATGGATGCTGTGTGAAGCCCATCCGGACAGGTTGGTTTAGATTGGTGATGTTTGTATGTTTTTGTATGCCGAAGAAGACTCCGTGGTTATTGCATAGATTTCAGAGTCGCGGGGTGTGCAGATGGTTGTGTTGAGAGTACTGGATATAGACTCCAAGAAAACACCCGAGTTGGGGGAAGAATCGATATTCTTTCCCCTACCGTACGGTGGCAGCGCTACCACTGGCGATAGCTCCCAACGAGCGTTGTATTGTTTGTAAGGCCTATTTTTGGAAACCTTGGGGCCGTTTGCTGAAGCCTGTCTCTGGGAGACCTGTGGGCTAATATGTGTGGCCTGTCTTGTGAGACCTAGAGGCCATGGGTGTCTGTCTCTCGAAGACCTGGGGTCCAATTTGTGGAGCGTGAGCTTAAGTTGCTCAGCTTTGGTAGCCATGAGTGCTAGCCTAGGATCCTTACAGAGTTATGGATCATGCAAAAAATGGAAAGGGGATGCTGACCCGCGTCAGGCCTGCATTCCGGATGATTTTAGCACTGGATATGGCTGAACTGCACGCTCCCCTATGTCGGTAGACTTGGAGTGGTAAAGGTGTAAATTCTATGACTTGTCGTAGCACTGGGGCGTTGTCTCTGGCCTTGGCCCTTGTGAGACTGAAAGCTCAAACATTGTTTATCGTCATAGAGAACGGCGGTGTGACCATTGTGGTCCTTTGCACCAGGAATATGTCCTGAGAGCACGGGGCGTTGGGCGTTTTCACCAACGTCCACGGAGAATGGTGCTTAAGTTGCACGTTTTGATTGCCAATATATGATTAGACTAATGCTTGCAGGGAAGGAGCACCGCCACCCCGAGTGAGGGGTGGGGTCGTTATAAATTGGTCAGCTAATGCTGACCGTTGCTATTGTTTGGCACTGTGCGGTGGTGTTGGTGCAACCATAGTGATCTGGAAGTGATCAAGCATGTAGCCTCATTGCCAACTCAGTATGAGCCTTTCAGGGTCGCACATAGGATTCTGGAGAAATTGGGAGATAGGATCTGTACTATTTAGCTCATGTGATGAGTTGAAGGATATTGAAAAGGGGCTAAATACATTCTAAGTCATTTGGTGTTGAGTGTGTTTAGCTCACTCAACGCCATGAGGTTGTTGGCGTTGAGTGTGTTTAGCTCACTCAACGCCATGAGGCTGAAGGCGTTGAGTGTGCTTAGTTCACTCAACGCCATAGAGGTTGAAAGATTCTAAGGCATTAGGCGTTGAGTGTGTTTAGCTCACTCAATGCCATTAGGATGAAAACGTTGAGAGCGTTGAGTCCAGTCAACGCTTTCGCGGGTTAAGTGTTAACTCTGCGAATGTTGGCGTTGAGTGTGTTGACTGTCGCACTTAAGCGTTGAGTGCGTCGAGTCCACTCAACGTCTTCGTCGAGTAAAGGGTTTACCTGGTGAATCTGGCTCTTAGGTGTTGAGTGTATTGTATTCACTCAATGTCGTTCGACGAATGAAGTTCGACGTTCTGGCCTGCGGCGCAGATTTCGTCGAGCTGAGTTCGACGAATCCAGTTCGATGTTCTGGCCTTTGGCGCAGATTTCGTCGAGCTGAGTTCGACGAATCCAGTTCGACGTTCTGGCCTTTGGCACAGATTTCGTCGAGCTGAGTTCGACGAATGCGTTCGATGTTCTGGCCTTTGGCACGGATTTCATCAAGCTGAGTTCGACGAATTATTTGTCGAGCTGAGTTCGACGAATGCCTGTGCTGAGTCAAATGTTGACTTGTTGGATCTATCTCCTGGGATATAAATAGGATGTTTTAGGGTTTTCCTTGGACAGTTCCTTTTATTCAGCACACGAACTGATACTGTGCGATAAGAAGAAAACCTAGAAACCAGATGAAGTGTTCTGCCAATCCTATTGCCGATTCCGATCCCGATCCCAGTGAGTGTCGCCGCCGCCTCTCCTTTAACAGATCTAGAAGTATGTGGAGACGCTGAGAGTCCTCTCCCGACCTAGCTCTTGTGTGACAAGTTGTCGTGGGTTGTCTCGATCGTGTGGATTACTGTAGAGGCGCGGATATACTTTCTGCGCTTAAGACTCTAGCCACTGTGTGGCCGGCCTAATTTTTCTGGAGCATCTAGGTTGAGTTCTGACTCAATATCTTAAAGGTAATTGTTATTACAACATGCTTTACTTCTTGATTCATGAATATTGCTAGATCCGAACTTGTTTGGGTTTTTCTTGTTCTTTTTCCGATGCGTGCACAAGTGTTGTGCCATCCCCAAAAAACCCAACAGGTGGAATGTTTCATGCAGGTACAGCCAAGCGAAGCGGGAAATAGCGGGCTGGAGCCCTGGACTGCTAATCTGGCCCTTAAAGGCCAAAGCGAATTGCCCATTTATTTTATTGTTCATGTGTGGTCGGCCTTCGTGCCGATGTATGCAAGTCTTTTTAATTTGAGTTGAACAATATAAGGCCTTAAGGCCAAGAATATTTGTGTATTTGTTTATTCATTCCTACTTTTATGTTAGTGGACATTCAGTTGGTTGGGTTCCTGTTAACCTTTAAATTACTTCCGCTAGAATGCACTCTGTGATAGGATGCGCGTATTTGGATTATGATTTCAATTAGTAACTACCTTGACTGTCTGTATAATATGGCATTGGGCCCCGGCCGGACCTCCTGTTATATACTATGTGACGGACGAGGACGTTACATACTCTCATCCTTCTTCTTTACAAATAATATTGGAGCGCCCTAAGGGGAGGTGCTCGAGTAGATAAATCCTTTATCCAATAAATCTTGCAACTGCTTCTTCAACTCTTGCAGCTCTGATAAAGATAACTGATATAGGGCTTTAGAGAGTGGCTCTGCCCCAGGGATTATGGTGATTTGGAAAATCTTCTCCTTTGGTTGAGGAAGTTCGAGAAGGTCTTATGGGAATATGTCTAGGTAATTACAAATGACAAGCACATCCCGATTATTAACTTTTCTTCCCCGACATCTGACATAATAATAAGGTATTAAATGCATCTGAACCATAATAACTTGTATGCATGCAAAACAGATATTATAGGAACAATTTCGCTCTCACCACGAAATTTAAAAGTGAGTTTTCTTAGTTGTCCGAAAGCAATTTCTTTTTCAACATAATCAATTGTAGCTTGATGCTTTGTTAACCAATCCATCCCCAAAATGATGTCAAAGTGGTTTAGAGGAAAGATTAGCAGATTAGATTCAAAGCTTTGCTTTCTAAAACTTATATCATCACGTACGTGCTCTTATACTTCAAACTTCTCGCCATTAGGAAGGCTTATGCATGTAGATTTCTCTAGATTTTGTTTTTTTTAACTCACGTTGACTAACTATTGTGTGTAGTATAAATGAATGTGTCGCTCTAAAGTCAAATAATATAGTGATAGAAATATTCGCAAACATTATAGTACTTGCGATGACATCATTGGTCTTTCTTGCTACTCCTCTATTCATTCCATAGATCCGGGGTTGAGTAGGGGCTTGTTATTATGGCCTCCTATTCTCTTAACCTTCACTCTCCTTCTTCATTGGGCAATTCTCCATGCAATGCCCAGATTTGAGGCAAAGATAAAATGTGTTATCCTTCCTATCATCCAAACAGACACCTCGATGCTTTTTGTTGCATTTTGGGCAAACTGGAAAGCCATTATTCTCATTGTTATATTGGTGTTTCCACAATCCTTATGGACAAACTCTTAATTCTTCCTTTTATTGCCCATTTGTTGATGTTATAAGGATTTTTGAGTCTCCTCAACTCATCGCGCTGCTTCAACGAGGAAGTGATAATTATTAAAGTCTAAGGGCAATAATATAGTTGGATTGACTCGCGTAATCCTTATCGTGGGAGCAAGACTTGCTGCTCTATCCTTGTTTTAAATTTCCAAACGAGTTATAACTACACAAGGTTGAAACCCACATATTCAATTAATTTATGTTCCATGATTATCTCGCAATTTCTAGTTTAAGTCTCATTGGTCAGGTAAGCATAAGGTCAGTGGTCACACTATGTACCATTTAACACCACCTTTCTTTTGGAGGATACTGACTTACCCCTAACTACTTTTCTAGACACCAATTAGACAACTTAAAATTCGAGATCACAACACAATACTTTATTATTTTTTGTCTTCGGCCCGTTCTTAATTGTATCTACCCCACTCAAGTTGACAAACTTATGTTTATGGGGTCTAACCCAATAGTTTTATTTACTTATGCTCTTACTGTTTAATATGTCTCTGATACCAACCTTCCACACCTTGTCCCGGTAAACTCGAGTTAATGGGGCGGGAACCGTAATGTGGTTTGGAACTTTTGTAATAAATAGAGCAAAAGCAAGAAATAAACACATTTTTTGATACTTTAATATTTATATTTACAACTTGTCACACATGCATTTATCTCTTGACATTATAATTTTACATGCTACAAAATATAAAGGTAGTCTTTCTTACTATGCTCTGTCATCTGCATCTTCTTAGGTATCTAAAAACATTATTAGGCCGATGAACATATTTGCTTGCTCACCTACGAATGTATAATACAATATTTATGTATACAATGCACATTATACCAGCAAAGTAATATAGCAAAAATAGTAAGCAAAATAAACATATCAGCATATGTTTCTTGTCCTTATTCCAAATATATATTTCTTATATAAAATAACTCATTTATTACTTAGTACTTATAGTATGTGAAAGTGAACAGTTATACCAACCTCTGAGAATTCTCTAGAGGGGTGAATATAAATTTGAAATTATTTAATAAAATATTTACCAGATTCAAATAATCTTAAACCACCATCCACAGATACACACAACCACAATTAAGTATATCATGTCAAAGTAAATGTTGGAAATAAAAAGAATGAAAAAATAGAAAAAGTCACATCACAAATGAATATAAGAACTATAGTGGTTCCCCAAAATCTGAGTATATCCACTCTTCTACCACTTTTTTAGGAATTCACTATCCTAGTAATTGCATTATTTGATAAGGAGACTCTTATAACCATCGCATGTGTCTTTTGATAAGGAGACTTTAAGAACCACTCTCAGAGTCTTTTAATAAGAAGACTTTAAGAAGCACAAAGTCTGATCTTTTGATAAGGCAGTCTAACTAAACAACTAAATCCTTTCTAGAGGGATTCTAAAAACTCTTGTCACAAAAATAGGATTGCAAGGAGAAAGAATGAAAAGAGAGGAATATGAAGAAAGTTATCTTCAGATCTGAATCCATCTTTAACAATTTATCTGAGGATTCCTTGACACTTTAGGGGTCTGGATCTTTTATAATTAATTAATCCTTGAAGATGAAGAAGTAAGGATTGTAAGCTCCGATCCATTCTCAAGAATTCTATGTATGAGGAGGAAGAAGAAGAATTATAGTCATCTCTAAGAATGTGTTATGTAACTTCTGTATTGATGTCTTGATTGATATTTATCCATCTTTTCAAAATTTGCGCTCTTTAATAATCTGTCAATCTTCTTCATATTTCTTCCAATTATTACTTCAGGAATTTTATAGAAATTTCTTCCCTTAAGCATTCTTCTAGTAACTCTTCAAATATGAATAAATTCCATAATTATAATCTCCAAATAACTCTAGAATAAATCTTTTGAATTTTTTCTAAAAGAGTATTCGACGCTATGTTGAGTTGCAATCGAAGGTGCATCAAATTCTCCCTTAGAAGAAGTCTATATAAACATAACTAAGAATTCTACGTTATGTCGACTTCTTATCGACGCTTGCATTGACTACTGCTTTAGAGAAGCATCGTCTTCACTTCAGAGACTGCGTCGAATCCCAGTCGGAGTTACTTCGACTTCTAGTTGATGTCACATCAATTTCTAGTCAACACTATTTAACTCAGCCGATTTTGCTTCTTGATTTCACTTTGCCTTCTTCTTTCTTTGATTGGACTGACTCCCTAGGATATGCAATGACCAAATTACCCTCACTATACACTATGAGTAATTATCCTAGGATATAAAATCACTTAAAAATAATTCATTAAGTTAAATCTAGGATTCTTTTCACATCAATCTCCTCATATTTAACTTAACAAATTTTATAAGAAATTTAAAGTTATTTTACACCATAGCAAAAAGATAAAAAAGAATTATAAATCATTTACAAAGATACGATGAGAGTATCTTGTTGGTGCAACCATAGTGATCTGGAAGTGATCAAGCATGTAGCCTCACTGCCAACTCAGTATGAGCCTATCAGGATCACACATAAGATTGTGGAGAAATTAGGAGATTGGATCTGTACTATCTAGTTCATATGATGAGTTGAAGGATATTGAAAAAGGGGGTTGAAAATGTTCTAAGGCATTTGGCGTTGAGTGTGTTTAGCTCACTCAACACCATGGGGTTGAAGGTGTTGAGTGTGTTTAGTTCATTCAACGCCATGGAGGTTGAAAGATTCTACGGCATTAGGCATTGAGTGTGTTTAGCTCACTCAACGCCATCAGGCTGAAAGCATTGAGAGCGTTGAGTCCAGTCAACGCTTTCGCGGGTTAAGTGTTAACTCTGTGAATGTTGGCGTTGAGTGCATTGACTGTCACACTTAAGCGTTAAGTGCGTCGAGTCCAATCAATGACTTCGTCGAGTAAAGGGTTTACCTGGCGAATCTAGCTCTTAGGCGTTGAGTGTATTGTATTCACTCAATGCCATTCGACGAATGAAGTGCGACGTGCTGGCTTTTGGCACATATTTCTTGTTCTTTTTTCGCTGCACGCACAAGTGTTGTGCCATCCCCAAAAACCCAACATTAGTATCAGAGGGAGGTTGCCGGTAATATTCATTGTTTCAGAAGTTTCTGAATCCATGACGTGTAGATTTTGTGATTTTGAAGTGTTCCAAATGCCCAAATCTAGTCTTGGATCTTTCCAAGAACGTATGTGATTTCTTTGAGTTTACTCCTTAACAGTAACCGTCACTGTGTTGGTTTCTGAAACTAAGTATGTGTTAGATTTGAATCTCACATAAAGTGACGAGCTTGTCTACTGTATAAGTGGAGTTGGTATTGCTCATGTCCCGTGCATATAGTTTTGAATATTTGGACACGTTCTAGATGTTCAGACTTAACCCAGTTCATCAAGTGTTGATGATTCTTGTGCACATCTGGGATGCATTTGGATTATGCTTATTGTATTTTATTATGCTTGATGTCCATGCTGGTTAAGTGTTAACCATGATTAAAGAGCTAATCAGCTATTTAAAATCCCTTAAGCAATATTAAGTATTCGGATGCCTTCCGATGGATGACACTCTTCCTGTCTCGATCGATGAAGTGTGGGCTTGCCAAAGCAAGGTGCATTAATCTATCTTGGTGAGAGTGCGAGCGGATAATTATAATATCCCACTGTCGACATCGGGTCTAGCTTAACTGGGTGACCTCAAAGGTTGAGTGCCCAGAGGAATGGGGTTGGCATGCACCATATGATGGATGTGAATAAAGAGTTATTCACTAGCCATACAAGAATTGCATTGTGATGCAATTGGCAAGCATTGTCTACCTAAATAGTTGCATTGTGAGAGAAAAGCCAAAGCTGACTCATAGTGTTTGTGAAATATGGATCTTGTCCACTAAGAGGGTTACTCACTAAACTCTTCGAATTGATATCGAGGGTTATCAGTTTGATAAAAATAGTGGGAGCTTTTTATTAAAGTCCTAATTGAAAGATAAATTGTATTTTGAAATGTGGTACTAATTTGCTTTGCTTGTATTCTTGTAAAATTTCCATGGCAAGTGGTTCACACTCCACCCTGTCCCTCAGAGCGATCCTTGAGAAGGAGAAGCTGAGTGGTACAAATTATTTGGACTGGTACAGAAACCTGAGAATTGTTCTCAGGCAAGAGCGCAAGCTCTATATTTTGGAAGAGGTATCCCCTGATGAGCCTGCCCAGAATACACCCCGTGCTGATAAAGATGCTTATAAGAAGTATCTCGACGACTCCTTAGACGTCGAATGTTTCATGTTAGCGACCATGAACTATGAGCTTCAGAAAGAACATACGAGCATGGGTTGTAAGGACATTGATAAGCATCTCAAGAAAATGTTTCAAGGGTAAGCTCGTCAAGAAAGATTCAACATCACCAAGGCATTGTTCTAGTGTAAGATGGGAGATCGGGACCTAGTAGGGACTCACGTACTCAAGATAATTGGGTATATCGAGAACTAATCGCGCGAAACTATATCCGCAAATGACAACGACAAGTGTACCGTATCAGAAGTCGTATAGATTTATAAAAAACCAAGGTCGTATTAGACTCGGGGTGGTTGAGTAATTCTACTTTGAAAATCGCTATTATTTTATCAATAGAAATTTGGGTTGGGGTTGCGAATAGTGAAAACTAGAAAAGCTAACGGAATTAAAACAATGGTTTTACGACTAGTACCCGATCTTGAGTCACCTTGGAATTATAAAATTATGAAATGAAAATAACAATACAATTCTCTTGTTAAAGAGGTTTTGACCGTGGAGGTTCCCGAAGCATGAACACCCCTGTTTCGAGGATTAAGTTCAACTAAGCTTAGGTGTATCGACCGAACTTTCGTTCTCAAATCGCATCGCCTAAGACTTGCCTTGGGTAGTGAACCTCACTATTAGATTTTACTCCAATTCGGAAGAGTTACGCCATCCTCTCTCGAGGGTTGTGTTCTACTTTTTTTTTACCGATGAGTGATCGATTCACCTTACGAGCCTCTCGGCCAACTAAAGAGCGAAAACTGTTATGAAAACTATATAAGATATATAGCCTCAATGAATTGATCAACGGTAAATCGTAAGCGTTCAACAAATTAAGAAGCGCAAAATTAAAGTCATCGAAAAAATTATCTCATCCTCGGATCGTCTCTATCGAGTACTATAGATAATTAGCCGCTCATGGAGATGGAAGAATCATTATTATAGAAAAAATACGACATTATGAAAAAGTGGAACGAAAGCGACAATTGATAAAAATTGAAATTGAATTATTTTAAAGTGCAAATAAAAATTGAACTTTTATTTATACGGGGAAATGACGAACAAAAACAACGTTACAAAGAGATGTACAAAATTATTGAGTAAATTAAAGACAGGAACAAAAAGAACAACTTCTACGCACAAACTTTGGGAACAAGAACTTCCAATGATTTTTTCCTTGAAATGAACAACTCTTAAAACAAATTGCTGGACTCAAATTGCTCTCAAGTGAAATGCCTTAGAAATTTTCCGCTCTCCAGAATGCCCTCCTCCCCCTCAAAACGATAATATTTATAAGCATGTTAATAGTAACAACTGAAATTAATTTCATTCGGCCGTTACTGTTCATGCTACAGTAACTGGCCGAATGGAATTAATTTCAGCCGTTTTTATTCTTTCTCCCGCAGAGGTGGCGTGCTCCGGGCGCAACAGCAGCAGCGGCTGGATCACTGACGTGGATGAACTGCTGGATTGCTGACGTGGAAGAGACTGGCGCTGGTGTTGTCCGAGCATGGTGGTGGAGTTGATGTGGCTGTGTATGTCGGAGGTGCGCGGTGGTGGCGCTGCTGGTGGCCAAGTGGAGGAGGAGTTGAAGTTGGGACTCGGGCTTGGTCGGAGTTGTACGTGGTAGAACTGTAGCTGCATGCGGCGAAGGGTGACGCGGAGGTGGCAGCCGAGCTTGCTGTATGGAGTTGGTGGCCGGAGCTGTAGTTGGCGGAGCAGAGCTTGCCGTTCGAGCTTGCCGTGTTGCATGGAGTGGAGCTTTTGGAAGAGCTGGAGGTAGCTGGCGGCAGGAGGAGTTGCATGGTGGTGGAGCTTCGAAGTGGCGCTGCACGGTGGTGGCGGAGGTGCTGGAGCTTGATGGCTGAGGTGGCTCTGTTTACATATATATATATATTAAATAGTAGCTCGGGTTGCATGCATGGAGGGTGACGTTGAATATATTTGACCGAGTCCTATGTCGACAAGTTGGACTTGCATGCGATCTCCTGGATGCTGCAGCGGGACATTGCATGTAGATCTCCCCCCAGGCCTGCCGCATTGCTACAAAAAAATCAAAATATATATGTTTAGAACATAAAATATAAATTTTATGAAAATTCTTAAAAATGACGAATAAATACAATAATTTATTTAAATATCAAATGACAAATTAGGCTAACATGATGACTAAATTACTAGTCATCAAACACCTCCATACTTGAGTTTTGCTCGTCCCGAGCAAACCATTCTCATAACGGTAGGAAATTCTAATGCTAGATAGAATCTTGAAAGCTAGAGTAAAAATGCGAAATCTTATGCCGGCATGCGTAGAAATTTTAGTAGAAAGACGTTCTTGGCATAAATACTAATTCATGAAATAATTAAAATGCGTTTCAATTACTTAGTATTACTTTTAAAGAGAGTCAATCGGTTAATCACAAAGTTACGTAAAAAGAGAAAATAACATGATTGCTGAAATTTAAATTACTAGATGTTGACACTCGGGGTGTCCTCCCAAGAAATCCATCAATGACGATGATCATAGGTTTGCCTATTGCACCTTCTCCACTACACTTCATACTCAATCAACTTTATGGATCTTTAGGACTTAAATAGGATGTAACTTAAGGCTTGAGTTTAAGGGCGAGATAAACAATGATATACATGAAGACGTATTCCACTTAAACAAATAGTTTTGAGCTAAACTTTTATTTTTCTTTTTCATCATAATTGGGATCATTCCAAGTATGGACGTGCATACATAGGCCGCATATCATTATGAAATTTTACTTTTTCACCCAAATTATTTTTCTTTTCACAGTTGGGATCATTCTAAGTATATGCGTGCATACCTAGGCCGCATATCACATGAAATTTTACTCTTTCACCCATATTATTTTTCTTTTCACAGTTGGGATCATTCTAAGTATGCATGTGCATACTTAGGCCGCATATCACTTTGAAATGTTTTTCTTTTTGAAATAAAATTTTTTTCGATACCCGAATTTTTCCAATGTTTTGGCTCTTCACTGCATCACCAAAAATAGATCCTCCAAGTTTAGCTCAAAATTTAATTGTTCATGGGTTTGGCTTTTTAGCTTTGGTGGTGAAGTGGTGAGGGTAGATCAAAAAAAAGGGTCAGAGGCTCAAGTTGTTTCAACAAAGGTAGCATTTTTAGGATTGGAATGCAATGGCTCAAACTATTCAAATAAAGGCCTAAATCATTTCCGCAAGATAATTATTCTAAAGTGCAAATGTTGTGAAGTTTGCTAAGGGTAAATCCTAGACATTGAGAAAAGACACCCTTCCATTCGAGTCGAGTAATAAATTTCTAACGATCTTCTTATACACTCTTCTAAACTATTTTTGGATAAAACCGGATTCAAATTAGAAGTAAAATAAATTTTTTCTACGCAAAATAAAAGTTCACAATTTTAGATCTATGCCAAGAATTTAATTCTACACCAATACTACTCAAACACATGCATTTAACAAGAAGCACTACATGAGTCAACAATTTTACTCAAATGTTTCAAAAACTATTTTAGCACGAAAAATTCATAGTCCACATGAGAAATAAAATTTACTTAGAACTTATAATTGAGTATGCGGGGAAAGTGTTGATAGACAAAGCGAAAAAAAATTCCTAATTTTTTTTCTTTTTAAGTACTAATTTTTTTAAAAAAATGTGCAAGAAATATGACTAGATTAATTTTTAAAACAACTTAAGTTAAAAAGTTATAACTGACTTATGTTACCTCTCCATACTTAAAGATAAACATTGTCCTCAATGTTTAAAACTAAGTATGAAGATTACAAATCTATTTTAAATGAAATGCAAAATAAATTAAAATTAAATGTTATAAGGAAACTTCCCTGATTATTTGTCGGGGCAGCCACTTTATAACATCAACCCAAATCCTGCAAAAATTGTTAGGAAGGAAAACAAGAAAGAAATAAAAAGAAATGAAAAGGGATAAGTATGGGGTGCCTCCCATAAGCGCTTTGTTTACCGTCGTGTAGCTTGACTAAGTGGCGATTTTAAATGTTTGGAAGATTTAGAGATTCAATTTTTTCGGTGGAGGGGTCGTCGGGGTGATATAGTTTTAATCGGTGCCCATTAACTTTGAATGAGCCGTTTTCGGGGTGTTCAATTAGCACGGTCTCATATGGCCAAACCTCTTTCACGACAAAGGGGACGGACCATCGGGACTTCAATTTTCCCGGAAAAAGCCTAAGTCTAGAATTAAAAAGGACTAAATCTCCCGGTGAAAAAGATTTTGGATTTTTAATATTTTTATCGTGATAAAACTTAGTTCTCTCCTTATAGAATTTGTTATTTTCATAGGCATTTGCACGCCATTCATCAAATTCATTTAATTGAAATTTTCTTTGTTTAGAGACTAAGTTTTGATCTAAATTTAAAAATTTGAGCGTCCAATATGCGCGGTGTTCTAATTCTACCGGTAAATGACAAGCTTTTCTGTAGACTAATCGGTACGGTGTACAACTGATCGCGGTCTTGTACGCCGTTCAATAAGCCCATAAAGCATCGTCTAATTTAAGTGACCAATCTTTCCTATTAACGGACACCGTTTTTTCTAAAATTTTCTTAAGTTCACGATTTACCACCTCCACTTGGCCATTTGCTTGTGGGTGATAGGCGGTAGAGAGTTTGTGGTTAACGTCATACTTGGCTAAAATTTTAGCAAGTTGGTCGTTAGAGAAGTGTGTGCCCCTATCACTAATTAGTGCTCGTGGTATGCCAAATCGTGAAAATAATTTTTTCAAAAATTTTACGACGACTCGCGCGTCGTTAGTGGGGAAAGCTTGCGCCTCTGCCCACCTTGACACGTAGTCGACCGCAACAAGGATGTACTTATTATTATGAGACGGTGGTAGTGGACCTACGAAATCTAACCCCCATAAATCAAAAATTTCACATTCTAAAAATATATTTTGGGGCATTTCGTCCCGGTTAGAAATGTTACCTGACCGTTGGCAGCTATCGCATTTGCTTACAAACATTTGAGCGTCTTTGAACAAAGTGGGCCAATAGAAGCCCGCCTCTAGCACCTTCCTAGCGGTCCAGTTTGCTTGATAATGTCCACCGGTTGGTCCTTCGTGGCAGTGCCGCAAAATTTTGACGCCTTCCTTGCCCGATACACACCTTCTTACCACTTGGTCCGCGCAAACACGAAATAAAAAGGGGTCTTTCCAAAAGTAATTTTTCAAGTCCGAAAAGAATTTCTTCTTTTGTTGACTTGAATAATTCTTTGGGAGGACCCGTGCCACTAAGTACTTGGCAAGATCCGCGTACCAAGGGGTGGAAGAAGTTATTACCTTATTCATGACGAGGAGGCGCTCTTCAGGGAATTTGTCTTCTATTTCGGACTCCACTAGCGCTCCTGTAGCTGGATTCACCAATCTTGAGAGGTGGTCGGCCGCCAAATTCTCCGCTCCCTTCTTATCTCAGATCTCCAAATTGAACTCTTGTAGAAGGAGAATCCATCATAGTAATCGAGGCTTCGCGTCCCCTTTTTCCATTAAATACCTAAGAGCGGAGTGGTCAGTAAAAACAATAATTTTTGATTGCGTTATATAAGATCGAAATTTATCAAATGCAAAAACAATTGCCAAAAGTTCTTTCTCCGTCATTGTATAATTAGCTTGGGCGGACGCGAGCGTTTTACTTGCGTAATAAATCGGGTGAAAATATTTATCCACCCGTTGACCTAAAATAACCCCTATAGCAAAATCGCTTGCGCCGCACATAATTTCAAATGGAAGAGACCAATTTGGCGCAATTAAAATAGGCAAGTTGATAAGTTCATTTTTAATTTTATTTAACGCTTTAGAACATTCTTCATCGAATATAAATGTAGTTTCTTTTTCTAAAAGATGTGTTAGCGGTTTTGTAATTTTTGAAAAATCTTTAATAAACCGCCTATAAAATCCCGCGTCACCTAGAAAACTCCTAATAGATTTTATGTTGGTAGGCGAGGGAAGTTTTTCTATGACCTCGATTTTGGCCCTATCGACCTCGATCCCTTTACTAGAAACTTTATGTCCAAGCACTAAGCCTTCTCGGACCATAAAGTGGCTCTTTTCCCAATTGAGCGCCAAATTTGTGTATTCGCAGCGTTGAAGAACACGATCCAGATTATTTAAACAATTTTCAAAGGAATCGCCAAACACTGAAAAATCGTCCATAAAAACTTTCATGACATCCTCTACTAATTCGTTAAAAATTGCCAACATACATCTTTGGAATGTACCCGGCGCGTTGCAAAGACCAAACGGCATCCTCAGATAGGCGAAGGTGCCGAACGGGCAAGTGAATGTGGTTTTCTCTTGATCTTCGGGTGCAATTGGGATTTGAAAGTATCCCGAAAGACCATCAAGAAAACAATAGTGTGAGTGACCAGATAGACGTTCTAAGATTTGGTCAATGAAGGGAAGCAGGAAGTGATACTTACGAGTTGCATCATTTAATTTCCTATAATCAATGCAAACTCGCCAACCAGTAACGGTACGGGTTGGGATTAACTCATTATTTTCATTGGAGACTACTGTTATCCCGCCCTTCTTAGGCACGACTTGCACCGAGCTAACCCAAGTGCTGTCTGAAATAAGATAAATAATTCCCGCGTCTAAAAGTTTTATTATTTCGGCATTAACAACGTCCTTCATATTTGGATTAAGGAGTCTTTGAGGCTGAATAATAGCGCGAGAATTATTTTCTAAACTTATTTTATGCGTGCAAAAAGATGGGCTAATCCCCTTAATATTAGAAATTTGCCACACAATTGCATGACGATGCTTATTTAAAATTTTTGTTAATTCAGAAATTTCTGAATCGTTAAGCGCGGATGAAATAATCACGGGCAATTTTGACTCTTTTTCTAAAAATAAATATTTTAAATGTTCCGGCAATTGCTTTAATTCTAAACTCGGCGGCTCCTCATAAGATGTTTTTACTTTAAAACTATTCGATTTTATTTCTTCAAATTTGAGCGGACGAGTTATTTCTTTTAAACAATATAAGTTTGCAATGTCCGAATTTTCAAAAGGAGAAATAATTTTAGTAGATGACGTTATTTGCTCTTCAAAATTTGTTTCTAAAGTAAAACAAGAGTTGTCATTAGAAAAAGAGTTTTTCATGGAAGAGTCGATACTAAAAGTAACTTCTTCATCCCCCACTCGTAGGAGAAGCTTTCCGTTACTTACGTCTATTATTGCCTTAGAGGTAGCAAGGAATGAACGACCGAGTATAAGGAGCACTTCGGCATCTTCCTCGATGTCTAGAATGACAAAGTCTTCCGGGAAGATAAACTTGTCAACTTTAACTAAAACATCCTCTACGACTCCAATTGGATATTTAATAGACCGATCTGCTAGTTGGATGCTAATTTTTATTGGGCTAGGATTGCCCAACCCAAGTTTTTTAAATAAAGAATATGGCATGAGGTTAATACTAGCGCCCAAATTGGCTCATGCATGTTTTATTAATAAATTACCGAATAAGCATGAGATGGAAAACCGTCCCGGATCGTTAAGTTTTTCTGGCAATTTATTTAATACAACCGCCGAGCATTCTGCGTTTAAAGAAACACGCGAAATATCCTCAAGTTTCTTTTTATTAGAGAGTAATTCTTTGAGGTATTTCGCGTATTTAGACATATTAGAGATTGCTTCGCAGAATGGGACGTTTATTTGAATTTGTTTTAAAATTTCAATAAATTTTTTTTATTGCTCCTCATTGCGCTCAATTTTAATTTTGAAGGATAAGGCATTGAAGGTTTTAAGTTATTACGCGGAGCTAGAGTAGAAGATGGTAAAGTAGAAGAACTAACTTGCGGAGAAGTAAATTGCAGGGGTGTAGATGAAACGTTTACCTCAGGCCCAGCCAAATTTGTAGCAGTTACCTCCTTTCCGCTGCGGAGGTTTATTACGCTGGCGCTCTCCCTTGGATTGGGCTCGGTGTTGCCCAGCAGTGTTCCTTGTTACCGCTCGGAGACTAATTTGGCTAAATGTCCAATTTGATTTTCTAAATTTTTTATAGATCCGGTAAGATTCCGGATATTGGACTCATTTGAGGCTACGTATTTAGTGAAGACTTCTTCAAGTGAAGAAGGCTTGTGTGATGGTGGTGGAGTGAATCCGGGAGGATTTACTTGTAGTGGACGTTGAGTGTTATTGGGGTTGCTCCATGAAAAGTTTGGGTGATTCCGCAAACCCGGATTATAACTATTATTGAACGGAATATTATTATTTGGGTTATACGGAGGACGATAGGAGTTCCCCATATAATCTACTAGCTCATGAAAATTATTATTAAAATTATTATTATTATAAGCCCAATTGGTGGCGGAGGAAGCAGACATCTCCGCCACTTGCTTAGTGAGCCATTCTACTTGATGTGCTAAATTAGGGGTGGCCTCGACTTCGAAGAGTCCAGTCGGCTTGTTAGGGCGCGACCGTGGCGCATTCCACTGATAAGCATTCATGGCCATCTCCTCAAAAAGCTCTTGAGCGGCCTCGGGGGTTTTGTTATTAAGAGTTCCCCCTACGGCTGCATCAATCATTTTCCTTATTTGGAGATTCAAACCATTGTAGAAAGTTTGAACTTGTTGCCACGTAGGAAGGGCATGATGAGGACTGTACAACCCGTATTCGTCGAGAGTAGGCCCTACCACAGCCAGGTCAGCAGAAGTCAAGGTCAACAAGTCAAGGTCAACAAGTCAAGGCAGAAGTCAAAGTCAGCATTCAAGATCACGGAAGGCCTGTGCGAGTATAGGCGAGCTCCCCACGCATACTCGCCAGGTAGGCGACTAGGCAAGATACTCGCCCAGCCCGTGCGAGTTCCTCTAGAAGTCTCCTAATCGCCAGGGGGTGGGGTATAAATATGACACCCCCTCCCCATGCATTTGCCTATAAATAGGACCCCAGGGGTACGAGGTGGAGCACTTGGAATCCTTGGCAGGATACTCGCGCGCTTTAGTTTCGGGATATTGGCTAAATCTTTGGATTCCTTTTCCTTGGAGAGTGAATCGCGACCTTGCGACCTCGCCAGCTAGCTTCCCTTGTACTCAGTTCGGCCATCCTTGGTTGAGAAGGGGCTGCTCCTTTCGAGCATCCGGGTACGTGGTGGGTCCTTCCTGCCGCAACATCTGGGGTCCTGTTTGACCTGTTTCTTCGTTCTAGTCATCTTTGCCGTCTGATCTATCTTCTGAGCCAGTAACCTTAGGCGGCTTTGGTCCGAATTCCGAGGTTGGGATTTTTTCCTGGCTTCAACACTTGGTGCGGTGAGCGTGGATCGCAGGCAAGGAGGAAAGTTTGGAAGTTGAGTGAGATGGCAGTTGGTGGCGAGCAAGGAGAGTTGGTCGGCAACTCGGCAGGAGGAGATGTTGCGCGAGGTGGAGATGCCGTGCGAGGTAGTGAATTTATGACAGTAGCGGCATTTGAAGAGTTCGCGAGGAAGATCGAGCAATTCATTCTCACTGATTTCGCTCAGCGCCCAGAGGTCACGGCGACTTCTCCCCGTCGCCTGACGCCGCTAGAAGAGGAAGCACTGCCGAGGCGAGCTGGAAAGGAGCCCGCTTGGGCAAGGGAAGAGCGACCAATGCAGTCGCGACTTTATCCGGCGTGCAGCCAGGGGGTCCGTTTTCGGGATCCAATGTCACCGGCGAGATTCAGAGATACTCGACAATACAACAAGTATGACGTCTCCAGCGAGGATGAAACTCGTCACCGCCCTGGAGGGAGGAGCCCCTTTTGTGACGAGATCCTCGCCGCCCCAGTTCCAGAAGGGTTCAGGGAACCCGTTCTTACTTACTACTCTAGCAGAGACGATCCTGTCAGACATCTCTAGTGGTTTGAGGATGTCGTCTCCATTCGTAACATGTCTGATGCCTTCAAGTGCAGGTTCTTCTCCATCACTCTCAAGGGAAATGCTCGGGATTGGTTCCATCAACTACCAGAAGGGTCCGTGTACTACTTCTCAGATTTGCGTCGGGGCCTCATGGCGAGGTTCGCGACATCGAAGAAGAGGAAGAAGGAAGCGACGGCCCTCTTCAAAATCATCCAAGGGCAACACGAGAGTTTGGGGCACTACATCGACCGCTTCCAGGAAGAGATTTTGGAGGTAGAAGAGGTAGACAACTTTACCTTGATGGTGGCCCTGAAGTTCGGGTTGAAGCAAGGGCTGTTCAGTCTGGAGATGGAGTCCAATCCCCCGAGATCCTTTGAAGAGATGATAGAGAAGGCGAACACTTTTGTTCGCGGAGAGGAGAAGAACAAGGACTTCTTAGCAAGGCTAGATGGGGAGATCGCGGTGGAGAGGGGAAGAGCAGGACCTTCGTGGTCGAGGTCAAGGAGGACGCTAGAAATGAAGGAGGAGAAGAAGAAGGATGAGCCAACAAGAGAAGAGAGGAAGAGGAGAGAGGAACCCAGGAGGATTGAAGAAAGGAGGCAGGAGAGGCCTCAGAGGAGGGAAGAGAGGAGGTCAGCGGAGGCCCGAGAAGGAGGAAGGGGGGAGAGACGATTCTAATATCCAGAGAATCGCCCCCAGTGGAGAGCACCAGCAAGGCAACACGCCCAGGAAGACATGAGGAATGGTAATCGGCAGGAGGGAGGTCGAGGAGGAGGAAGAAGGGAGACAATGGCCATCGCTCGCCAAGACAACAAGCGGCGTCGGAGGGAGCAGCGAGCGATGCGCCAGGAGGCGGCGATTCCTCTTTACTGCGATATTCATCGAGTATAGAAGCACAGGACCTTGGCTTGCCTCGAGTTTTGGGAAGCAAGGAGGAGGCTGGAGGCAGGAGCGGCGGAAAGAGAGCAACATAGACAGGAGGCCCCGGTGGGGCAGATGGCATTCCAAGCTCCAACAAGGAGGAGGAATGAGTATCCAGTCGATCTGGGGACTCGTGGGGAAGTAATACATGGCCCAGGAGGTGGGCATGTAGGTGTGATCAATGGAGGGGCCGGGCTTGGAGCTTCCCGCAAGGGAAGTCTTCACTAGATCTATCGGAAGAACGTCGCTTCGACATTGCAGACCCCGCCGCCATTAGAGGATATCACCTTCTCGGAGGAAGATATGCTGGGGAATGAGAACCCCTTCCATGACGCCCTGGTGATCCAAGCTGCCATCGAGGACTTCACCGTCGACCGAATCCTCGCGGATAACAGGAGTTCGGTGAATGTCATCTTCAAAAGAACTTTCGTCGGGCTTCAGGTGGAAGCGTCTCGGGTCCAAGCTGCAGATGGACCGCTTTTCGGCTTCTCGGTAGAGAAGAACGAGGTGGAGGGGGCAGTGGAGCTGCTGGTCACGCTCGGGGGGACGTCGATCCGATGCTGCTTTATCATCGTCAACGCACCGAGTGGGTATAATGCCATCTTCGGGCGGCCTCTTATCAACTACTTTAGGGCTGTTCCATCGTCGTACCACCAGTGCCTGAAGTACTGCCGCGGAGATGTGCAGATCAGGATCAAGGGAGATCCCAAGGCTTCCAGGGAGTGCTATTTGAATGCCGTCAGCACCATCAGCTGGATGGGTGACGCGGAGAAGCTGGAGGAGTTGCTGGAGAAGGAAAAAGTGTTGTGTGCTGCTGAGGAGGTGGAGGAGATAGAGGTGACCTCTCGAGGAGGTGAGCCGGGACTGCTAAAGGTAGGAGGATCCTTGTCGCTTGGGGGGAAGATAGAGCTGGCTGCTTGCCTGCAGGACAACGTTGATGTCTTTGCATGGAGCGCTGCCGAGATGCTGGGGGTGAACGCCGATGTTGCTTGTCATCGACTCAACCTGGATCCCGCGGTTTCCCCAGTTCGACAAAAGCAGAGGAAGAGCACCGCCATGCTGGCCGAGCCGATCAGGAAAGAGGTGGAGAAGCTGTTGAAGGCAGTGTTTGTCTCGGAGATCCAGTATCCAGGCTGGGTCTCCAATATTGTAATGGTGAGAAAGCCTGGAGGAGGCTGGCGTTTATGTATTGATTTTTCAATGTTGAATAAAGCTTGCTTGAAGGATTGCTACCCCTTGCCTCAAATCGACGCGCTGGTTGATTCCGCCGTCGGGTTTCCTGTGATGAGTTTTCTTGATGCTTTTTCAGGATATCACCAGATGCGGATGCATCCCCCCGACTGTCGGGACGTCTCTTTCATAACCAGCGACGACTGTTATAGCTACAAGATGATGCCCTTAGGGCTCAAGAATGCAGGCGCCACTTACCAGAGGATGATGGATTAAATCTTCAAGGGGCAGAAGGGGCGGAACGTGGAGGTTTACGTAGATGACCTCCTCGTCAAGAGTAAAAGCATCACAAATCATATAACGGATCTGGTGGAGACCTTTGCTACACTGAGGAAGTACAAGATGCGACTCAATCCAGCCAAATGCGTCCTCGGTGCAGGAAAGGGAAAATTTTTAGGTCACCTCCTTACTCCCAGGGGGTGGAACCTAATCAAGACAAGGTGAAGGCCATTCTGGAGATGGCATCGCCAAGAGATCCTAAGGAAGTCCAAAGGCTGACTGGAAGGCTGGCATGCCTCAGCCGTTTTTTGTCCAAGGCAGGGGAGAAGTGCTCTCTGTTCTTCAAGACCCTTCGGGGAAATCAGAAGTTCAAGTGGACGGCGGAGTGCGAGTAGGCTTTTGGAAAGCTCAAGCAACAGCTAACCCAAGCTCCTCTCCTCCAGGGGAAGCGGGGTAATGAAGATCTTTTCCTCTACCTAGGAGTCGGGGCAGAAGTAGTTAGTTCGGTGCTGGTTCGGGAGGAAGGCAGGAAATAGCTTCCTATCTAGTATGTTAGTAGAGTATTGCGACAGGCCGAGACGAGGTACCCTATTTTGGAGAAGCTGGTGTTTTCTTTGGTGGTTTCGGCTCGTAGGCTCCGTCCATATTTCTAAGCTCACTCCATCAGGGTCGTCTCCGATCATCCTCTACGGAGTATCCTGGATGGAGTGAAGCACTCTGGCAGGCTGGCAAAGTGGGCGGTGGAGCTTAGCGAGTTCGACATTTCTTACTCTCCAAGGGTGGCAATCAAGGCGCAGGCGGTGGCGGATTTCCTCGCCGACTTCTCGGCCGAGGTGGATGGAGAGGAAGGCTCTTCTAGCATGGTGTCTTGGAAGATGTTTGTGGATGGGGCTTCGTGCCAATATTCTGTGGGAGCCGGAATCATGCTCGTAAGCCCTCAAGGAACCAGGATCGAGAAAGCAGTCGAGATTCTCTTCCCAGTTACTAACAATCAGGCGGAGTACGAAGCCATGGTGGCCGGCTTGCGTCTCGCCAAGGAGTTGGGGATTCGCGATATCAGGGCCTTCACCGACTCGATGGTAGTTGCTTCCCAGATCAGAGGCGAGTTCGAGGTGAACGACCCGATTCTGTAGCGGTACTTGATCAAGGTGAAATGTCTGATTGGGGGTTTCAATCTTTCTTTGTCGAGCACATGCCCCAAGAGGAGAATTCAGAAGCTGACTATCTTGCCAAATACGGCCCTCGAACTGAGGGGATCGTGACTGAACTTTTCCGACCATCCATCGAGGAAGGGGAGATGATGGAGATCGAGCAGGGGGCATCTTGGAGGGATCCGTTCATTTCTTTCCTAGCAACGGGTCAGATACCTGCCAGCGAAGGAGACCAGAGGAAGTTTCGCTACAAAGCCGCCTACTATTTGCTTCAAGAAGGAGAACTCTACCGCAAGACCATTTCAGGCCCTCTGGCTCGATGCCTGTCAGAGGTTGAAGTACCTCGTATCCTGGAGGAGATTCACTCAGGAGAGTGCGGCAGTCACTCGGGGGCTCAGACTCTTGAACAAAGGATTCTAAGGCATGGGTACTTCTGGCCTACCATTAGGAAGGATGCAGAGGCCTTCTCCAAAAAGTGCCTCTAGTGCAAGCTCTTCGTGCCTCTTCAACTACAGGAAGCTCAGCACCTTCGCTCGATCACTGCTCCATGGCCCTTCGCCATCTGGGGAATGGACTTGATTGACCCCTTTCCTCAGGCCAGCGGGCAGAGAAAGTTTGTGCTTGTCATGATCGACTACTTCTCCAAGTGGATCGAGGCAAAGGCCTTAGCCAAGACCACGTCGCAGATCGTGAAGAATTTCATTTGGGGGGAAATTGCATGCAGGTTCGGGATTCCTCTGGCCATCGTCACCGACAACGGGCCGCAGTTCGCTAGCTTAAAGTTAGAGGACTTCTGCAAGCAGCTAGGGACGGATCTTCCATTCACCTCTGTGCATCATCCTCGCAGCAACAGATAGGTGGAAGCCGCCAACAAGTTGATTATCAACCTTCTGAAGAAGAAAGTCACCAACTTAAAAGGCAACTGGGCGGAGCAGCTCCCCTCGGTTCTCTGTGCTCTGAGGACAACTCCAAACTCGGCCATTGGGGAAACTCCTTTTAAGTTATCCCACGGGTCTGAGGCACTCATCCCAGTGGAATTCGAGGTTCGGAGCCCGAGAGTTATAGTAGCTGGAGATGGTGGCGAAGAATGGCGCTTGGAAAATGAGGACGCCCAAAGACTCTCACTGGATTTCGTGGAAGAGCTTCGTTACTTGGCCTCCATCCGCCAAGAGGAGATTAAATGGCGCATGGCGAAGCACTTCGACAAAAACGTCCGCCTAAAGCATTTTCTCGCCGGAGATCTGGTTATGAAAAAGGTAGACGCCGCAGGAAGAGGAGCAACAGTGGGCAAGCTGCATCCGAATTGGGAAGGTCCCTTCATTGTCCAGGAAGCCTTGGCCACCGGGGGCTATTATCTCCAGGGTCAGGTTGGAGAGCAGCTGGAGGTACTTGGAGCGGGGATGAGCAAAAAAGGTTCTATCCTTAGCGACCAATGATGTATTTTGTTTATACATATTTTTATATATATGCAATGACAACTATTCTTCTTCTTCTATTCATCTTGTTGTTTATCGCAAGCTTTCTAGGAACTCAAGGTTTTACTTCAAGATCGATCAGGGAAGATGGCCGTCAACTCGTTCCCCAGCCCAGTTCGGACGATGGGACGAGGCCTTGGGATATAAGCATCCTTGTAAGACCGGACCCCTGCATTGACGGTCGAGATCAGCTCCCCCCTTGCATGTCGGCCTAGCTACCCCCGACTGCATCTCTCCTCCGACTGGAGGAACTAGCGGGAATAGGTCTGGACCCCAACCTCTCGGATTTGAGGAAGGATCAACCTGGCCAGGCTTCCCCGCCAGTAGCCAGGGAGCCATGATAGGCCCAAGGGAGTATGTTAGTCGCGAGTGCATCCTGGAGGACCCTCGGAAAGACACAACCCCTCGCTCTTGCATTTGCGCTTATAGCCAGTTGACAGAGCTGAGAGCGATCACAGCGGTTGGATTGGGAAACGTGTCTTCGACCTGTTTCTCGTGGATAGCCCAGTTCGGACGATGGGACGATGCCTCGGGATATAAGCTCCCTTGTAAGACCGGACCCCTGCACTAACGGCCGAGATCAGCTCCCCCCTTGCATGTCGGCCTAGCTACCCCATATTGCATCTCTCCTCCGACTGGAGGAACAATCAGGAACAGGGTTGGACGCCAACCTCCCAACTCGACGTCGACAAGATTGTCGTTTGATTTCTGATTTCTTCACCCTCAAAGATATCGATGCGCTTAATCATTTTCAAATTCTTCAAATTCTTAAAGCAGTAGGAAAAAATGCTCAAGTCCTCGAGTGGTAGGTCCCCGTAAGTCCAAGTCCATGCACGAGCTCCTCTCCTGCATATTGGCCACAGAACTCCTCGAGTGAGATCGAGTTCCTCGCTGGAGTGATGTCGTAGTCCGAGACCTCTGTACGAGCCCCTCTCCTGCAGACCGACTACTTGCCTCCCCGAGACGACCTACACCACTCCAGTTGAGCAAGACTCCTGAGAGCTGTCGACTCCAATAGTGTTCAAGTCCTCGAGTGGTAGGTCCCCATAAGTCCAAGTCCTTGCACGAGCTCCTCTCCTGCATATTGGCCGCAGACCTCCTCGAGCTAGATCGAGTTCCTCGCTGGAGTGATGTCGTAGTCCGAGACCTCTGTACGAGCTCCTCTCCTGCAGACCGACTACTTGCCTCCCCGAGTCGACCTACACCACTCCAGTTGAGCAAGGCTCCTAAGAGCTATCGACTCCAACAGTGTTCAAGTACTCGAGTGGTAGGTCCCCATAAGTCCAAGACCCTGCACGAGCCCCTCTCCTGCATATTGGTCGCAGACCACCTCGAGTGAGATCGAGTTCCTCGCTGGAGTGATGCCGTAGTCCAAGACCTCTGTACGAGCTCCTCTCCTGTAGACCGACTACTTGCCTCCCCGAGTTGACCTACACCACTCCAGTTGAGCAAGGCTCCTGAGAGCTGTCGACTCCAACAATGTCCAAGTCCTCGAGTGGTAGGTCCCCGTAAGTCCAACTCCCTGCACGAGCTCCTCTCCTGTATATTGGCCGCAGACCTCCTCGAGTGACATCGAGTTCCTCACTGGAGTGATGTCATAGTCTGAGACCTCTGTACGAGCTCCTCTCCTGCGGACCGACTACTTGCCTACCCGAGTCGACCTACACAACTCCAGTTGAGCAAGGCTCCTGAGAGCTGTCGACTCCAACAATGTTCAAGTCCTCAAGTGGTAGGTCCCCGTAAGTCCAAGTCCCTGCTGAAAGTCCACCTAGTGTCAACAAAGTGCACCTATGGGGGGGGGGGAATAGGTGACGTGTAGTGCTTTTGCGGAAGTTATAACGGTACCTGCACAATAAAAATAAAAAGCACAGCACACAGAATACACAGGCAATTTATAGTGGTTCCCCGACTTGGGTACATCCACTTTCCCCCTTCGACCTATCTCCCGACAAGGGACGACTCGGTCTCTTCTCCAACAGGATTGAAATCCAATCCCTGCACTAACGGAAGGAACCCTTCCACACGTAGGAGTCAACACTCCCACAAACCGGGTTGCACCCAACCCTTACACCACGGAACAATCGTTCCTTTACAACAAAAGTAAAATAGAATGTACACGAGATACAAACTTCGTTTGGAGACTACAGTGTTCCTCTTCGTGTGACGACGTGTTCGTGAGGTCAACGACGAGTCTACAACCCTAGCTCTCTTGGAGAGTGTTGGAGTTGGTGACCGGGCGGTCTGGCGGTTTGTCTTGGCGGGTTGAAGACCGCGCGGTCTGGCGGTTTGTCTCAGTCGGCTTGGAAACCGGGCGGTCTGGCGGTCTTCCCTAGCAGTCTCTCTTCCTCTCTGGTGGTAGCCGTGCGGTTAGCCCTGTTGTCTAACCGCGCGACTTGTGCGGTTTGTTTTGTATAGTCCGCTTGTCCTGTAAATTATAGTCCCACATCTCTTATTTGTATTCTCTCATCTCTCCTCCATTCTATATAAAGGAGGGCATACCTTTGTAATAGATATCTTTTTTGGATAATAAAATTTCGATTATTCAAAAGTTTATTCGGCTTGTTCTCTTCTTTTCGCTTCTTTTTCTCTACTTCCTAACATGGTATCAGAGCACACGGTCATTTCCTCCTGATTCTGTGCGCTCTCTGTTGTTCGCGGCTTGTCTTCCGCGTTCTGCGGCTTGTTCGCGGCTTGCCTTCTCATCTGTCCGCGCGGCTTGTTTCTATCCGCGCGGCTTGTTTCTGTCCGCTGCCTGTTTGTGCGGCTTGCTTCTTCTTGATTCTCTTCTCCTACTGCTCTTTGTCGCAGCGACCTGTTTCCATGTCGCCGCGCTCCTTGTTCTTTCCTGCCGCTCCGACTTCCTAGTCGCTGCGGTCTGTCTCTGTCCGCTTGTGTTGTCTCTGAACTCGCGGTTTGCTGCTGTGATCTGCCTGACCGTGCGGGTTGTTCCTTTCTCACCCGCATCTTGGTCGCGGTCACCAGCTCTTCTCCTCTCTTCTGTTCGCTCGACCTTTTTTAGTCTGCGCGACCTCTTCCCCGCTGTGCCTTTGACCGCCTTCTCGTAGCTGCTGTGATCTGCCTGACCGTGCGGGTTATTCCTTTCTTACCCGCATCTTGGTCGCGGTCACCTGCTCTTCTCTTCTCTTCTGTTCGCTCGGTCTTCTCAGTCCGCGCGACCTCTTCCCCGCTGGACCTTTGCCTGCTTTTTCGCCGCTTTCTTCTTGTTGCCTTCTACCCGCTCCTGCTTGCTAGTCGCCTCGGCCTCATCTTTGGCCGCGCGACTTGTTCTCCTCTGTTCGCCCGACTTTTTCAGGTCGTGCGACTTCTTTCCCTCTGCTTTGCTCGGCTTCTTGGAAGCGGCCTTTCTAGCCGCCCGGCCTATTTTCTGGTCGCCCGGCTTGGTGCTCTACTCTCTTCTCGTAGCGGTTTTCTACTCTCTTGCTTCCATGGCTTTCCTCTCCTCCAGCCTATCAGCCTCCGTGGTCACCTCTTCTGGTAGTGCTCATGTTGTGACTCGCGGATGATGGCTCATCGACTCTGGTGCCACAAGTCATATGACAGGCAACCCTCAATGTTTCTCTCTTCTTGACACACAGGCTCAGTTGCCCCCAGTCATTGTCGCTGATGGATCTCCCTCCCCGGTCCATGGGACGGGCATGGTTCAAGTCACTCCGTCTCTCTGCTTGGCTGATACCCTCTATGTGCCCAAGTTTCCGTGCAATTTATTATCGGTTACTTCTTTATGCAAGCAACTACAGTGTTCTGTCACATTCACCCCTACCTCTTGTGCTTTTCAGGATCCGGCCTCCCAACGGACGATTGCTACCGGGACTGAGAGTGGTGGCCTCTACTTCCTTGACAACGTTTCTGCTCTATCCGTCTTCTCCTCCTCCTCTACAGATCTTCTCCAATGGCATCTTCGCCTTGGTCATGCTCCTCCCCGCATTCTACGACAACTCCTGCCGCACCTCCCTCCTCATCATCCTCCTCTAAACTGTGATGCATGTCAACTTGGCAAACATCACCGCTCCTCCTTCCCACCAACGCAGAGTCGGGGCTCCTCCCATCCGTTCGACCTCGTTCACTCTGACATATGGGGTCCCGCTCCTACCCTCACCATCGGTCGGGGCAGTTCCTATTTTGTCACCTTCATTGATGATTTCTCTCGAGCAACGTGGGTATATCTTCTTAAAGATCGCTCCGAGTTATTCTCTGTTTGGACCTCTTTTTATTCGATGGTTAAAACTCAGTTCGCTACGTCTATTAAAATCCTTCGTTCTGACAATGCTAAGGAGTATCTTAGCCACGACTTCTCCTCCTTTTGCACTCACCATGGTGTTATTCGTCACACCAGCTGTGTCTACACTTCCCAACAAAATGGGGTGGCGGAACGCAAAAACCGTCACCTCCTTGATGTCGCTCGCACTATGATGAATCAAATGCATGTTCCTCGCTCCTATTGGGGCTATGCTGTCCTTCTCTCCTGCTATCTCATCAATCGCCTTCCCTCCACCGTTCTTCACGGTGCTACCCCCTTCTCCATTCTTTATCCGGACAAGGATCCCTTTCCTCTTCCTCTACACATCTTTGGGTGCACTGCTTTTGTGCACTCTCCCGCTGCCACGCGTGATAAACTCTCACCCCGTGCCACCAAATGTGTCTTTCTGGGCTATTCTCCCACTCAGAAAGGCTATTGTTGCTTTGACCCTGTTACCCGCACGCAATTTGTCTCTGCAAATGTCACCTTCTTTGCCAATGCCTCTTACTTCTCTCCCGCTTCCTCTTCTCCTCCTCCTGCTCCTCCTTCTCATACCAACCCATCCCTTCCCTCTGCTCCCACTGAGGTTCCGTCCTCTCCACCCACTCCACCGCCTTCCCCCTCCTCCTCATCTCCACCCTCTACTCCGCTTTCTCCCTCCACTCCGCTGCCATCTCTCTCTACTCCCGGGCCAGCTCTCTCCACCACGGATACTCCGGATACTGAGGCACCTGCTGACCTGGATCTCCCGATTGCTCTTCGCAAAGAGTTCGGGCTTGTACCCACCATCCTCTTGCTGCGGTTGTTTCCTACGATCGCCTTACCCCTGCTCGCCGAGCCTTTGCCCTGGCTATCTCGGCCACTACCACCCCCCGTTCCTACCAGGAGGCCCTTACTATTCCTCACTGGAAAGTTGCCATGGATGAGGAGATTGCTACTCTCACTGAACGGGGTACCTGGACCCTTGTTCCGCCTCCTTTCGGCACCGATGTTGTTGGTTGTCGCTGGGTCTTCGTGGTGAAGTTTCTCCCGGATGGCAGTGTGGATCGTTATAAGGCTCGCCTGGTTGCCAAGGGTTTTACCCAAACTTATGGGGTTGATTACTTTGACACTTTCTCGCCCGTGACTCGCCTCAGCACCATTCGGGTTCTTCTCTCTGTAGCTGTCAACAGGGATTGGCCCATCTCGCAGCTAGATGTTAAGAATGCCTTCCTCTATGGAGATCTGCAGGAAGCTGTTTACATGGAGCAACCTCCTGGGTATGTTGCTCAGGGGGAGACACGGGTATGCCGGCTAAAGAAGGCTATCTATGGCCTCAAGCAGAGTCCTCGTGCCTGGTTTGACAAGTTCAGTGGCATTGTTGCGGCCATTGGTTTTACACGAAGCTCAGCAGATCACTCCTTGTTTGTTCGGAAAACCGCCTCTGGTCTTGTTGTTCTTGCGGTTTATGTTAATGACATTCTTCTTACTGGCGATGACCAGGATGGGATACTGATGACCAAGAAACACCTTCGTCAACATCTGGTTACAAAGGATATGGGCTCCCCGAAATACTTTCTGGGGATTGAAATCTCTAGAAAGCCCAACTCCATGGTCCTTTCACAACGGAAGTATGCTCTTGATCTTTTAAAGGATGCAGGACTCACTGGTGCTAAACCTGCACGTTGTCCTATGGCTGCTGGAGAAGACAAAACTTGGACAGATGACTCACCTCTTCTCTCTGATCTTACGAGATACCGGCGTCTGGTGGGCAAGCTCATATATCTCACGGTAACCAGACCCGACATCTCCTATGCTGTTGGCAAGGTAAGCCAGTTCATGCAAGCTCCGAGGGAGTGTCATCTACAATCTGCTCTGAGGATATTAGAGTATATTAAAGCTGCTCCAGGGAAAGGACTCCTATTTCAGAAGAATGGTCACCTAAGGGTTGAAGCTTACTCTGATTCAAGCTATGCGGATGACAAAGGGGACCGCAAATCGACTTCAGATTTCTGCACATTTGTTGGAGGCAATCTTGTGAGTTGGAAGAGCAAGAAACAGTCTGTCGTTTCCAGGTCTAGTGCAGAGGCTGAATATCGTAGCATGGCATCGACTACATGTGAGTTAAAGTGGTTGCGGGCTCTCATTCTTGACTTAGGAGAGGTTTACAACTATCCTCTTCCTATGTTCTGTGACAATAAGGCCGCGATACACATTTCCAAAAATCCGGTCTTTCATGAGAGAACAAAACACATAGAAGTCGACTGTCATTTTATTCGAGAAGAAATATTGAAGAAACAGATTTGCACTCCATTTGTCACGTCCGACAACGAGTTGGCAGACGTCTTCACCAAGCCAGTGTCCGCTTCCTTTTTCCACATCTGTGACAAGCTGGGCATGATCGATATATATGCTCCAGCTTGAGGGGGAGTGTTGGAGTTGGTGACCGGGCGGTCTGGCGGTTTGTCTTGGCGGGTTGAAGACCGCGCGGTCTGGCGGTTTGTCTCAGTCGGCTTGGAAACCGGGCGGTCTGGCGGTCTTCCCTGGCAGTCTCTCTTCCTCTCTGGTGGTAGCCGTGCGGTTAGCCCTGCTGTCTAACCGCGCGGCTTGTGCGGTTTGTTTTGTATAGTCCGCTTGTCCTGTAAATTATAGTCCCACATCTCTTATTTGTATTCTCTCATCTCTCCTCCATTCTATATAAAGGAGGGCATACCTTTGTAATAGATATCTTTTTTGGATAATAAAATTTCGATTATTCAAAAGTTTATTCGGCTTGTTCTCTTCTTTTCGCTTTTTTTTCTCTACTTCCTAACAGAGAGGATCTCCCCGGAGCCGGCGGCGGCAAGACAAGCGGCGGCTTGCTTCGGGATCGGCGGCTATGATGATGAGCGGCTGCTGAACTTGGAGATCCAAACTTCGTAGTGAAGCTAGCTAGGTCTACCAACGGTCACACGAGGATCGGTCGTCTCGATCGATTCGGATGGGGAAGTTTTTCCCGATCAACAAATCGAGAGACAAGAGATCTCTTGATAGACGCGTGAGACTCTGAGCCTGGCTAAGCTTCTGTCGCCGGAGATCGGGAAGAAAATCGATCAGCAGCGGCGACCAACTTGCCCGAGCGCGACGGCGGCGGCGGAGAGGAATCGCGATTTTAGGGTTACCTCGCGGCTCGGTTTCTGATTTTCTTCATCTTCTTACTGTTCAAAATACCCATGTATTTATACACCGTAGACCATACAATATGATCGTTGTGGGTCCCACACGTATAACCCCGAAATCCGGTTCAAACTAGTCCAGTGGCAGAATCCGATCCAGCAGCATCCCGAGAAATCGCTAAGTGAAAATCGGCGAGAATCGCAGGTGATTCTCGACAAATCGGCGAGAATCACCAAGTGATTCTCGACGATTCGTCGAGAATCGCTAGTGATTCTCGCCGAATCACTTATTGATTCTCAACGATTTTCACTTGGTATTCATGAGCTGCTTAACCACTGGTTCGGCGAGAATCACTAGTGATTCTCGCCGAATCTTACTTGGCACCGTTTTGAGGTAGCCTGAAGGGTCGGTGAGAATCACTAATGATTCTCGTCGATTCGGCGAGAATCACCAAGTGATTCTCGCCGAATCGGCGAGAATCACTTGGTGATTCTCGTCGAATTTTCCTTGGACGAATTTTCGTCTTCCACCCAGGAGCTGCTCCTTGACCCATCCATGCTCCTTGTCTTCTCTTGCATATGAACGGCCCTGTACTTGAAAGTAAGTGCACTCCAATAGAGAGAGTACACGTAGGCCAACACACTGATCTGCTCAACGAGGGATTACGTCGTGCAGACCCGTGTATATTGACCTACTGCACCCTGACATTGGTGTGCACTTAGCGTGGAGGAACTGCAAGCACAACTTAAGAGGATTCATCAAATACATTGTGAATTCATCTTAGCTTGACAGGTGGCTTCCTCAAATCCAGGTAATTGTGGATACAGTACCCAACAATCTCTCCCTATTTGACGAAGCCAAAACCCTACTAGCTAAGATGAATAACACCAATCAAATAATAAAAATAGCATTCAGAATCTAAACATACAGCACAATAGAGTATGAGCAACCAGATCAGGACTTGAGTCATTCACAAATTCAAATATATATACCAATATATATATATATACACATATAATCTCAGAATTGTTCATATGATAACAATAATCATTAAATGTTCTTAAGACAAAGTGACAAGCTATAAATTATTGACTATTTTTCCTTAGCTAAGTCACCCTTAAGATTTTGAGCCAAGTACTTCTTGCTTTGCCTCTCCATGTATTCTTTGGGCTTCGGGTAATACCTAGGAGGAGGAACTTTATCTGCATCCGTGTTGTTTCTGAAAAAGATGTTGCGTTTCGCTTCAAACGTTTTGTGCATTTCCCACTCATACTGGCTATATACTTCGTTTCGATTGATCTCTCCTCTTTCTTGCAGCCAGAAGGTGTCTAAGATGATGTTCCTTGAAACTGGACTCCATTTTTCGTTTCGTACGTCCTCCTCACTCATTCTGATCCTCTTTTCAGCTAGTGTCTCCTTGGAGGTCCCTTCCTGAGCTTTTCTCTTGGCCTTGGCTTTTGCTAGGGCCTCTTGATCAAACATGCTCCTCAGTTTAGCTTTGGAGAGAGCCCTAGCATCAGCTTCACTTATCGGAACATCTGCAGCACTTGCACTTATTCCCTCAGCGACACTTACTCCCTCAGCGGCCGTAGATGTCTCAGGAGCATGAATATCTGCAGGCTTTTCAGGTAAGGAGACGCCTAACGCCTGGTGGAGCATCCACCAGCAGCTGTCATAAACATATTTGTTGGACTGTTCGAAGTTTGTGATCATGACTTCTCGGAGCTCAGCCATCTTAGCTATGTAGTCCTTCTCCCCATTTTTGGCTTCGACAGCGATGCAGTTTGCATAGGAGTGCAGGGAGTCATCAATATGCTTGGTGGTCCGGGAGAACTCAGTGACCAAGGTCTGCTGATTGGCGTTGAGAGTGACCATGTTACCGTCAAACTTTTGAATGTTGTTGGCTACAACATGAGCGTTCTGATTGACTACAGCAAGAGTGTCAGTGTTCTTCTTCAAGCCGGCCATAAGAAGTGTGACAGCTTCGCCGGCCGCGGTGTACTTTTCTTCGAATTTCTTCTCCATCATGTCCAGTTTATGGTTGATCTCCACCATATTCTTGAGCATGAGATTTTCAGATGTCTTGATTCTTTTCAGCAGTGTTTTCTGAGCTTTATTAAAAGAGACTTTAAGTTCATTCACTATACCCTGAACGACATTGACAGTGTGAGTGGCTAGCTCATCTCGTAACGGAATAGTCGGAGGCACTTCTTGGTCTTGCTCTTCAGCAGACGCATCTGTAGAGCTGGATACAATCACAGTCTCTATTGGAGGAATGCTGGCGGCCTCTTTAGATGTTTCAGTCTCCCCCTCCACTGGTGCAGGCTTGTCAGATGGAGGTTCAAAGAGATCCGGAGCCTCCAAAGCTTCATGTCCCTCATTCTCGTCTTCCTCTCCGTCATCATTCATGAATTCATCTTCATCAGCAGCCTCTTCCAACTCTTTGTCAGCAGTCTCGAGTATAGTAGCTTCGTCTCCTTGATCGTTTCGGTTTGGGGCCTCCTCATGCTCTAGCTCAGGTTCACTTTCTTCGTGGAGATCAGCCACAGCATCTCTGGCCAGCTGAGAGATGTCAGATACTACATCAGCATGAGTGGGTAGAGTCTCCCCCTCAATTCCTGCAGTCAAAGTATCAGGAATTTCACTGGGGGTGACTGCTGAAGATACTCCATGTTGCTCTTCTACTGCAGGCTGCCCAACACGCCTCTCCCAGCGATCAAACACACTTGCATCCATCTTCTTCAAGTAGTGGAGAGGGACACCTTTACTCATGTCAAACTTGTCTCCATTTAGCTGGTTTAGATATAGACTTATGATGCGGCCAAAACTCGGAGTGCCCAAGGTGTCCTTGATCTTCTCGAACAGCAACTCCCCCCAGTTAAACCTCTTACGGCAGACGACAGCTATCAGGATCTTGAACATATCCCCTGAGATATGGTCATGAGAGCCTGGCTTGCAGATGAGCACCTTTCCAATAATGTCAGACAGGAGCTTCCCTTCTTCATTCATATCTTTTCTCTTTATTGACCAAGTTCCCCGTGGGAGACCGCAGAATAAGAGAGTTCTGGTTTTATCATCGTCCTCCAGATAGTCCTCATGCTCCGAGCTAGAAAGCTGCAGGAAGCGAGTCAGCTTGCTGGCAGACAGCTTGACCTTTGCCCCAGCCACCTTGCTTTTGATTAGTGAGTCGCCATTTCGGAGTCTTGCGGTGGCGAAGAACTCCAGTACTTCTTTGTCCAAGATTTTGCAAGGGTGCTCCAGGATGAATGTTAGCCCAGCCTCTTCCAGCATCAGAATGATGTTGCGGAATTCGTCCGAGGCGTGAGAGAACCCAGTTCGAACAAGCTCGCAACCGGTGACCAACCCAGCAGTTGTCCTTGGAGCCATTGCAGATCTAAAGGCGTAGACGGAAGTGAGTTGGAGAGCTTCCTACGAATCGGGAAGACCTTCGGAGGATAGGAGAGTGTCCTGCGGGGTTCGGCCTTGCGAGAACCTTGCGAGAACCTGGCGGTCACAGTGACACGTCGTGATTCAACGAGAACCTTGCGAGAATCTTACGGGAAGAAGATGGAGAGCAGGATACGTGTAGCGATGAGCTTCCTGCAAGGTTCGGCGGGAATCGACGGGAGTTTGCGAAGGCGGTGCGACGAGCTTCCTGCGGGTCGGCGGAAGAGACCTTGCGATTCGGCGTGTTTTCTGCGAAGGTCAGCGGGATTCGTGTAGCGATGAGACCTTGCGGAAGAGACCTTGCTTCTTTGGCGGGGTTCTTAAGGAAGGTGAATGGTCGACGAGCCCTTTCGGCGGGATTCGACGGGATTCTTCGGCGGGATTCTTAAGGAAGGTGAAGGGTCGGCGAGATTTCAAGTATAAAAATGAAATTGAATGGTTTTCTTTACTAGGAATTTTCACGTTAAGAAGCATTGCAACATTTTAGAATTCTTCTGATGTCAAGTCAATATAAAAATGATAAATACATATATATTTTAAAGCCAATCTATTTGGGTTTGAACGAGGTTTTTCCAAACACTTCTTGATGTCCATTGTGAGTTGTCGAGATTCACAGTATCATATCTTCGTTAACTCTTTATTGATGTATAAATGTTTGCATGTATCGAGTTAACCTATCCTTAGATGTGCATACATACACTAATATACAAAGATGTATCTGTATATAAGGATGTATATATATATATGTAATTGCCAATTGAAAATGACTCAAGTCTTGGAACTGATCATGAGTACCTGGGATTTTGAGAGTCATCATTTAAGTCCCACAGGTAGAACATATTAGACGCTCAATGTGAGTATACTCAAGTAGATATCACATCTGTTATTGCAGACGCTTGTTCCAATTTAGTCTTGAGCCACCTACTGTCTAGTTCCCATCATATTCACGGGAACCTAGACTACCCTGCAAGAAAGAATTACTTTACCTTAGGAACCCAAATCATATTGGGTCCTAGGTTCCTGTTAGCATAAGCACGCAATTGCCTTCCTTCAGAAAACCTGTCTGGAAGACTACCTCTGTCCCGAGAATGTGGATAAGCCCTTGCCGTGGGCACAGAGAGGTTGTGCCAACAGTCGATGGCAAAGTGCCCCACTTTGCCGCAGCACCAACATGGGTGAATGTTGTATCGCCGTTTCCGACCTGATCTAGTGACTGATGTAGTCACGGTCCTAGGTCTAAACGGGATAGGGCATGATCTTGTCACAAAAATTCCTCTTCCATCGTGACACGTGGAAGGGTGGAAAGAATGCATGTTGTGAGCGTTATGAGGTCGGGAAGGTGGTGCCATTCTTTCAGGCATCTCCCTTACAGAGGCCCCATGAAACCTGACATCATGACTTCTATCCTCTCTATCCCGTGTCCTCGAGTGGTGAGAAGTCTTCTGTGAGCTGGGACATGCAGATCCACACTGTGTTGAGGCAGTGGCAGTGAATACAAAGGGCTCAGAATGAGCCTTAGGTATTTCCTCATGGGTGGCCATGACGGCCCTTGCACTATGGACGTTTCCACATGGGGACAGATCACCCTTGCAGTGACCACGACTATTCCTGTGGTCATACCTGAAGGCATGATGAGTTGCCTTCCTGCTTGGAGTGGGGGGTCGGAATACCATTTCCCCATTTCTCCATGCCTTGATAATCTGGGAGATCCACCCGGTTTCTTGTTTTCTCTTTATAGCATCAACTTTGGAAAAGTTTGATACTATACATTTCTCATTCTCTAGACTACTCTCTAGAGCTGAGATCTTAGAGTCCTTGACCTTGTTGGACGCCAATTGGAGAACCAACAAGATCTTCAGTCGAGCAATCTCTCGAGCTTGCTCCTCAGCAAGTAGGTTGCTTTCCTGAAGGGCTCTCTTCAGGGAATCAGAATTTTCTGGAGGAGAGCAGTTTCTGTCTTCAGAAAGGTCAAAAGATATGGGGCAGGATGAAGATGTTACCTGCTCATCTGTGTTATTGTCATTAGAGCCAGTGACCATTGTTTCATCCTCGTCAGAGCTGCTTTCCTCACTGGTCTCGTCAGTCTCTGATACGGACACTGGAGCTCTGATGTTGTCCGAGTGATGCTTGCCTTCATCTTCAGAGGTGAGGACCCCCACATAGGCTTCCTCGTCTGGTTGACAACATATTCCAGCTTTCTCTGACTCCCCCATCAACTCTGATATCATCACCCACATGGATTTAGCCGTCCTACATTTTTCCAATCTAGAGCGAGAGGCTCCAGACCAGATATCCATAATAATTTGACAAATCCTCTTGTCCAAGTGAAATAGTGATAGTTCCGTCTCTGACATCTCAGCAATGCCCATGGGCACTTGGATCCCAGAGTCGGAGGTCTTCATGGGAATAAACGGACCCTCTTCCAGGATGAAGGATGCTCGAGGATCGATAGCATCAAGGTGAAATGACACTCTCATTCTCCAGATGGGATAATAATCCTTTGTGCATGCGGGGAGTTTGAGTGGCGGTATCTCATAATCCAGCTCCATGCTTCTGACACTGGTGGCAGGATTCTACTCAAGGTGTTAACCTTTTTGATGAGCAACCTCGCTTTGATACCACTTGAAAGTCCACCTAGTGTCAACAAAGTGCACCTATGGGGGGGGGGGAATAGGTGACGTGTAGCGCTTTTGCGGAATTTATAACGGTACCTGCACAATAAAAATAAAAAGCACAGCACACAGAATACACAGGCAATTTATAGTGGTTCCCCGAGTTGGGTACATCCACTTTCCCCCTTCGACCTATCTCCCGACAAGGGACGACTCGGTCTCTTCTCCAACAGGATTGAAATCCAATCCCTGCACTAACGGAAGGAACCCTTCCACACGTAGGAGTCAACACTCCCACAAACCGGGTTGCACCCAACCCTTACACCACGGAACAATCGTTCCTTTACAACAAAAGTAAAATAGAATGTACACGAGATACAAACTTCGTTTGGAGACTACGGTGTTCATCTTCGTGTGACGACGTGTTCGTGAGGTCAACGACGAGTCTACAACCCTAGCTCTCTTGGAGAGGATCTCCCCGGAGCCGGCGGCGGCAAGACAAGCGGCGGCTTGCTTCGGGATCGGCGGCTATGATGATGAGCGGCTGCTGAACTTGGAGATCCAAACTTCGTAGCGAAGCTAGCTAGGTCTACCAACGGTCACACGAGGATCGGTCGTCTCGATCGATTCGGATGGGGAAGTTTTTCCCGATCAACAAATCGAGAGACAAGAGATCTCTTGATAGACGCGTGAGACTCTGAGCCTGGCTAAGCTTCTGTCGCCGGAGATCGGGAAGAAAATCGATCAGCAGCGGCGACCAACTTGCCCGAGCGCGACGGCGGCGGCGGAGAGGAATCGCGATTTTAGGGTTACCTCGCGGCTCGGTTTCTGATTTTCTTCATCTTTTTACTGTTCAAAATACCCATGTATTTATACACTGTAGAGCATACAATATGACCGTTGTGGGTCCCACACGTATAACCCCGAAATCCGGTTCAAACTAGTCCAGCGGCAGAATCCGGTCCAGCAGCATCCCGAGAAATCGCTAAGTGAAAATCGGCGAGAATCGCAGGTGATTCTCGACGAATCGGCGAGAATCACCAAGTGATTCTCGACGATTCGTCGAGAATCGCTAGTGATTCTCGCCGAATCACTTATTGATTCTCAACGATTTTCACTTGGTATTCATGAGCTGCTTAACCACTGGTTCGGCGAGAATCACTAGTGATTCTCGCCGAATCTTACTTGGCACCGTTTTGAGGTAGCCTGAAGGGGTCGGCGAGAATCACTAATGATTCTCGTCGATTCGGCGAGAATCACTTGGTGATTCTCGTCGAATTTTCCTTGGACGAATTTTCGTCTTCCACCCAGGAGCTGCTCCTTGACCCATCCATGCTCCTTGTCTTCTCTTGCATATGAACGGTCATGTACTTGAAAGTAAGTGCACTCCAATAGAGAGAGTACACGTAGGCCAACACACTGATCTGCTCAACGAGGGATTACGTCGTGCAGACCCGTGTATATTGACCTACTGTACCCTGACATTGGTGTGCACTTAGCGTGGAGGAACTGCAAGCACAACTTAAGAGGATTCATCAAATACATTGTGAATTCATCTTAGCTTGACAGGTGGCTTCCTCAAATCCAGGTAATTGTGGATACAGTACCCAACACCTGCACGAGCTCCTCTCCTGCATATTGGCCGCAGACATCCTCGAGTGAAATCGAGTTCCTCACTGGAGTGATGTCATAGTCTGAGACCTCTGTACGAGCTCCTCTCCTGCAGACCGACTATATGCCTCCCCGAGTCGACCTACACCACTCCAGTTGAGCAAGGCTCCTGAGAGCTGTCGACTGCAACAATGTTCAAGTCCTCGAGTGGTAGGTCCCGGGTAAGTCTAAGTCCCTGCACGAGCTCCTCTCCTGCATATTGGCCGCAGACCTCCTCAAGTGAGATCGAGCTCCTCGCTGGAGTGATGCCGTAGTCCGAGACCTCTGTACGAGCTCCTCTCCTGCAGACCAACTACTTGCCTCCCCGAGTCGACCTACACCACTACAGTTGAGCAAGGCTCCTGAGATCTGTCGTCTCCAACAATGTTCAAGTACTCGAGTGGTAGGTCCCCATAAGTCCAAGTCCCTGCACGAACACCTCTCCTGCATATTAGCCGCAGACCTCCTCGAGTGAGATCGAGTTCCTCGCTAGAGTGATGCCGTAGTACGAGACCTCTGTACGAGCTCCTCTCCTGCAGACCGACTACTTGCCTCCCCGAGTCGACCTACACCACTCCAGTTGAGCAAGGCTCCTAAGAGCTATCGACTCCAACAGTGTTCAAGTCCTCGAGTGGTAGGTCCCCGTAAGTCCAAGTCCCTGCACGAGCTCCTCTCACGCATATTGGTCGCAGACCTCCTCGAGTGAAATCGAGTTCCTCGCTGGAGTGATGTCGTAGTCCGAGACCTCTGTAGGAGCTCCTCTCCTGCAGACCGACTACGTACCTCCCCGAGTCGACCTACACCACTCCAGTCGAGCAAGGCTCCTGAGAGTTGTCGACTCCAACAAATGTTCAAGTCCTCGAGTGGCAGGTCCTAGTAAGTCCAAATCCTTGCACGAGCCCCTCTCCTGCGCAATGGCCAACGACTTCCTCGAGTGAGACCAAATTTCCCGGTGGGATGATGCGAGCAGCATTGGGGCGAGTTTGCACGAAGGCATCGGAGAAGATGCGAGTACGACGCAGCAAAGTGCGAGTTTTGGATGGCGAGTAGCTACGGGCGAGTACCAGGATGCGAGTTATGAAGAACGACTACGGTCGTGCGAGTATCAACTACGCGATTATCAACGATCTCGACGTGCGAGCAAAATGACACGAGCACTCGTTCTCCCCCGAGCCTATGAGCCTAGCGAGTATCATCAATCAACAAGCATGCGAGAAGGAAAAAGGGGCGACAATGTGGTAATTCAAAATTGTGTTAATATTTCAAAATTTTACAAGTTACAGTGTTGGTTACAAAAGTTCTCTGACGCCTATCATGCGAGTATGAGGAATATCAGCGAGCAACTAGGACTCATCGTCGCCAGTATCAGGCCGATATTCCTCATCTCCAATGTTGGCATCCTCTTCCTCGCCGCTTTCATCACTTTCCTCCTCGCTACTGCCGCTGCTGTCGCTGCTGCCACTGCTGCCACTGTTGCCGCTGCTGCCAGAGCCCGACGATGGTGAAGGCAGGCGATCTGGCGAGACCGTCTTGGCGAGTAACTCAGGGATGAGTTCGTCGACTGTGAACTCCTTCTCCACCTCGTGGAGCTTCTCGCTAATCCTCAGCCTCGCAAGAACAACGTTGCCTGCCGCGCGGGCTATCTCACGGCGAACCGACGATCTCACCTCCTACAGGATGCGAGATCGCTTGATGGCGTAGTGGGGATCGTCCTCCGGCCGCGGCTGAGGAGCAGAGCAACTCGCGCCTGCTTCTAAAATGGCCAAGCGAGATTCCATCTCTGCCGCGCGGATTTGGGCTGCCTCCAGATCAGCCCGAGACTTGGCGAGTTCCGCCTCATACTCGGAGAGCTTTTTAGCGGTTTTCATCTCGGCAGCCTGCAACAAATAACGGAGTCAGACAAAGAAGCACACATGGCGACATTGACATCGAGCGTAGAGGCAATTTACCTCATAATCTCGCCAGCGAGTAGATTCCATGCCGAGATCGATCGCCTTCTTACTGATGATCTTCAAGGCTTTTGTCCTCTCCAGCATCCTCCTCGCCGCGAAGTGATTTAATTCGACGGCTCGTGCGAGCGAGCAGGCCGCCTATTGGGCGAGTTCCTCCTCGCTGAGATCCAGCATAGACTCGGCATCGCCTCGCCCATACATCGCGTGGAGGATGGCGAAGGCCTCCCCCTTGTCCTCCCCTTCCTCTGCCCAGGAGGGGAGGTTGGTGCACAACGTCACCAGATGCTCGTCCGGCGCCCAGGTCACCAACGGGTGACCATAGGTGTCCACCGCGCCCAGCCCCAGGTTGAAATTAGGGTGAAAGTGGGGAAGTCGAGCATGGAGCGGCGAATCCTGTTCGTCAAGATGCGGCGACGACACCTTCTGTTTCTTGGTCGCGGGGCCCGGCGACCTGACTTTGCCTTTGCCCTTGGCGATTTTCTTCTTCTCACCGATATCAGCCGGCGAGTGGGGCTCAAAAAGCGAGGTGGCGACTTCTTTGGCTTGAGGAAGCGGCCTCGCCGGGAGCTCGTTTTGCTCTGCAAAAGTCCAAGTAATGTAAACATACGACTATCGCGATGAGTATACAACAGACGTTCCTTGCTAAGATTTACCTTCATTGTAGTGGACCTCGAACAGCGTGTTGACGTTTAGCCGCCAAAAGATAACATCGAACCGGCGACCTCGGAACAATTCGACGAGTTGCTCGCGCGCACCTTCCAGTATCGGTGGAAGGAAGGCGACATCAGCAGGCTGGTGCGGCCTTCCCTGGATGTCGCCAAAGTCGCCCTCGACGACGACTAACATCTCGCTCCACCGATGTACTTTGTTCGCCGTCCCCACTAGGGTGCAGACATGACTGCTGAAATAGACCACACCCTCGGCAGTCGTGGCGAAGGCGAATATCTTGCGAAAGATGGAAATATCGAAGATGATCCTCTCCTCGAGCAGATAGCAAAGGAACCCCATAATGATGGAGACGCCGTTGGGTTGATTTGTGCGGGGACTATGTCGAAGTATCAGAGAATATCACAATACTCCAGCCACAACGAAAGTCGCAGACCGACGTCAAAGTGGCGAAGGGGAAGAACCAGCGCGCCCTCGATGAAGGTGTTGAATCGCTCGCTACGGCTCGGGAACCTGGCCGAGTATCCCTCGGGGAGGAGTCTTTCCCTAAAGTTCTCTAGGTCGCGCTCGGTGGTGATCGACTTCTTGAAAGCCGCATCCGCAAAGTTGGCGGCATGGTTTTGACGGCGAGCACTTGCGTCGTCTCCAACCATTTTGCGAGCTTTTGAAGTGGAGAAGAAGAAGGAATAGCGAGCAGCAAAACAAAATCGCAGCACGCGAGCAGGAAACGATACTCGCGAGCTAGGAGGTCAAAAGAGCAACAACGTACTTATGTCCTACCTACCCCCTCTATTTATAGGCGCCAGGGGGGGTATACCATCCTTAGGGCGAGTATCAGGCCAAGTCGCGCCATAAGCGAGTAATCTGACTTCGTTGCGTAGGTCGCACAGAACAGAGAAAGCATGATCGCAACCTGTAGAACAAACTCGGCACAATCCAGACAAGATGTCACACAAATATTGAAAACAGTGAAAACAAAATAAATAATAGTGCGAGATCGAAGCACGCTTATTACAAAATCAGAAAATGGTCATCAAGTCGCACTTGGCGAGTCCCAAATAGAAGAAAAAGAAAAAGAAAAAGAAAGAAAAATTTCTAAGGCCTAGGCCTCTCTGGGGGATGAGGATGTCGCCCGACCCAACCCATCTCGCGCGCTCGCCGGAAGTTCTCGGTCGCCATCGCCATCGCGTCATCACCGAGCCGCAACTGCTCCTCCATCCTCGTCAACCGGCCGACAGAGCCCATACTCGCGCGAATGCCGGCAACCTCGTCAAGGACGAGCTGGAGGCGATGATTGTTAATCGCCAGCTGACGATCATTCTCCTTTACCATGTGGAAGCGGGATTCGTAGCTCTCCAGCGTACTCTTGAGCTCTTCCATCTTCGCCATCTGCACTTCCAACGATGATATTCGACGATGTGGCTCGCAGATCGCTAACTGGTCAAACTTGCTCTCCAGCTCCAGGTAGGCGCGAGCGGCAGCACGGCGATATTCCATGCCCGGTAACCCCATGACATCGATGAAGGCCGCCCCTGGAGTCGCCGGACGATCTGACAGCAAATGAAAGTCGCCAGATTAGACAAAGATGCATAGCCGCCCTATACACATCAATAACGATACATACCGCTGCGAGGAGACCTAGATCGGCGAGGAGATCTAGATCGGCGAGGAGATCTAGATTGGCGAGGAGGGGACCCGCAATTTGGCTCATCTCGCCGGCTTGACGATGGCCCACCAGCGAGCTCGGCTGCCTTGCCTTGCCCGCGCCCCCCTTGTCCAGAATCCGCGCTTCTTGGCGGGAAGTAGCTCGGCCGCGGCTTGACCGACTTGCTGACCGCGGGATGTGAGGGAGGTCTAGGAAGAGACGAACTCGCCGGTGGCGGAGGATTCTTCAGCGGAGGAGGCGGAGGAAGTCGCGTCGTGGCGACTTGAGAAGGCACGACAAGAGGCGGCGACAGCGGCAAGGATGCAGTCACCGACTGGATGGTGGCGACGTTTGTAAGAGGCGGCGGCGGGGGTAGCAAGGAGCTCGCCTCACGCAGAGAGGACCTCGCCAGAAGCAGTGCAGAACTCGCGGCGGGCGGAACAGAACTTCTCACAGGCAGCGCAGAACTCGCCGGGAGACCCTTGCTTGCCGGCGGATCCTTCTTGGGCAGAGGGTCCTTCGGCAAAGGATCCTTTCTCTCCAAAGTTGTCTTCCTCGGCGGAGGATTCTTCGACGACGGTTCCTTGCTCGCCGAAGGAACCGAGGCCTCAACCGTCCTTTTGGCGCCGATATTAATCCGCACCGTATGTGCGGTCTTCGGTGGCCTCCCGGCAGGAAGGGTGACAAGCGGCGCCGAGCTCAAAGGGGCGACATTCAGAACCACGCCCGCGCCCCCCGAGGGAGAATCTCCGAGTAGCATGGTCAAGTTAACAAACAATAGAAACAACCGCCAGAACAGGAAATCATCTCGGCAAAAAAGACAACCTGGCAGGTCGACGACTTCAACCTGTTGTGGCGCCAAAGTGGAGGCGAGTTTCGGGGCCAGGGTCGTGGCGAGCTCAGGGATGTTGCGCAAGTCGAGGAAGCTCGCATCAGATGTGATGACATTGGGGATGTCGTCAAGACCCAGGTCACTGAGCAACTGTTGCGTGCTGGCAGAGCGCACGGGGTTGCTGGAGGAAGCCGCAGTTTGAGAAATAGGTGGTGGCGAGCTACTGTCACCGGGGACATACTTCTTGGACTTTTTAATCTTTTTCTTCTTGAGGAGGGGTAAGTCGGCAGCGACATCCTCCTCGCGCGGCCTTTTCGGCTTAGTGACGCCATTGACACCAGTCAGCGCGACGAGGCTATCATGAAGAAACTTCTCAGCATTCGACATTATGCGCGAGTTTCGGAGAGCCGGCTAAAGAACCAGGCCCCCCCTATTTATAGAGATCGACAGGCAGTCACAAGAGGCGAGCAACCCAGATACTCGGCAGCGCAGCTCGCCGAATAAGTATTGGATGTTTCTTTCCGAGCTCCGATGTCGCTCAGAAAGAGCGGGGATTGTGTACAACTCGTATTCGTCGAGAGTAGGCCCTACCACAGCCAGGTCAGCAGAAGTCAAGGTCAACAAGTTAAGGTCAACAAGTCAAGGTCAACAAGTCAAGGTCAACAAGCCAAGGTCAACAAGTCAAGGCAGAAGTCAAAGTCAGCATTCAAGATCGTGGAATGCCTGTGCGAGTATAGGCGAGCTCCCCTCGCATACTCGCCAGGTAGCCGACTAGGCGAGATACTCGCCCAGCCCGTGCGAGTGCCTTTGGAAGTCGCCTAATCGCCAGAGGGGTGGGGTATAAATATGACCCCCCCCCCCCCCTCCTCATGCATTTGCCTATAAATAGGACCCTAGGGGTACAAGGTGGAGCACTTGGAATCCTCGGCAGGATACTCGCGCGCTTCAGTTTTGGGATACTGGCTAAATCTTTGGATTCCTTTTCCTTTGAGAGCGAATCGCGACCTTGCGACCTCGCCAGCTAGTTTCCCTCGTACCCAGTTCGGCCATCCTTGGTTGAGAAGGGTCTTCTCCTTTCGAGCATCCGGGTACGTGGTGGGTCCTTCTTGCCGCAACATCTGGGGTCCTGTTTGACATGTTTCTTCGTTCTAGTCATCTTTGCCGTCTGATCTATCTTCTGAGCCAGTAACCTTAGACGGCTTTGGTCCGAATTCCGAGGTTGGGATTTTTTCCTGGCTTCAACAAGGACATCTCCGCAAAAGTTCCTTGAAGCGCTCCCATATGTCATAGAGAGACTCCGAGTCTATTTGCGTGAACGAGAGAATGTCCGTACATAATTTAGTGGACTTTGCCGGAGGAAAATATTTCGCTAAAACTTTTTCCGTCATTTCGGCCGATGTAGTGATAGAACCTCTAGGAAGAGAACCCAACCACTGCTTGGCCTTGGTCCGCAAAAAAACGGAAATAAACGCAAACGGATGGCGTCATCGGTGACGCCATTTATTTTAAACGTATCGCAAATTTTCAAAAAATTAAGCAGATGTAAATTTGGATCTTCATCCGATAAGCCATCGAATACAACCGATTGCTGTACCATCTGAATGATACTCGTTTTAATTTCAAAATTATTATTTGATATGCTGGGCGAATAATACTAGATTGTGTTCCCTCAAAATTCGGTCTCGCATAATAGGACATGGTCCGCAGCGGGGCCTCATTAAGGTTAGGAACTTCCATTATTCCCTCGTTAGTTTCTCCGATTGACTCTTCATGAATTATTGGTAGATCACTAAATCGGAGACGTCGCCGAAAGGTGCGCTCGATTTCTGGATCAAAACCGAATTCAAAATTACTTGAAGAGTTTATTCGGGTCATAAACTAAAAAAAAGCGATAAAATTAATAACTATTTCTTTTTCAAATTATCGACCAATTGTCCCCGGCAACGGCACCAAAAACTTGACCGCGCGAAACTATATCTGCAAACGACAACGTCAAGTGTACCGTATCGGAAGTGGTATAGATTTATAAAAAACCAAGGTCGTATTAGACTCGGGGTGGTTGAGTAATTCTACTTTGAAAATCACTATTATTTTAGGGTGCTGTTACTAGCAAACCCAATTTGGTTTCTAGCAAACCATTACTATTAGCAAACCCTCATTTTCAAAATGGTTATTTGAAAACCATTTTGTTACTAGCAAACCAATATAAAAATTTTCGCGTCTTTTTGAACTGTGTTTTATACATACATTTTCATGAGAAGTGTTCAACATGAAAGTTGTAGATCTCGACGAGATCTGCAACTTTCATGGTGAACAGTTTTTTATTTGAAGCAATTTAGACCCCCGATTTGACCCCTGAAAAAAGTCACGCCGAACATATGTACGGACACCCGGGATCGGCGTGACCTATTTCGAGACCAAATTGGGGGATTAAACGTCTTCAAAATAAAAAGTGTTCAACATAAAAGTTGTAGATCACGACGAGATCTATAACTTTCATGTTGAATACGTTTTGATTTGAAGCAGTATAGATCTCCGATTTGGGCCCCGAAAAAAGTCACGCTGAAAATCTGTACAGACGACTCGTTCCGTGCGAGTCTTTTTTTCGGGCCCAAATTGAAAGCCTAAACGGCTTCAAATCAAACAATGGTTAACATGAAAGTTGTAGATCTTGACGAGATCGACAACTTTAATGTTGAACGTTGTTTGATTTGAATCAATTTAGATTCCCGATTTGACCCCTGAAAAAAGTCACGCCAAACATATGTACAGACACCCGGGATCGGCATAATCATATTCGGAGGTCAAATCAGGGGCTTAAACGGCTTCAAAATAAAAAAAGTGTTCAACATGAAAGTTTCAGATCTCTATAAGATCTATAACTTTCATGTTGAACACTTTTTGATTTGATGTAGTTTACACTTACTATTTGAGCCCCGAAAAAAGTCACTCCTAAAATCTGTACAGACGACACGTTCCGTGAGTGTCTTTTTTCGGGCGCAAATTGAAAGCCTAAACGGCTTCAAATCAAAAACTGGTCAACATGAAAGTTGTAGAACTCGATGAGATCTACAACTTTCATGTTTATCACGTTTTCAAATGAGAAATATTTGAGACTCAAAATTCGAAAATATAAAAATTATAAAAAAAAATAATATTGGTTTGCTAGTAGTAATTTTTGAGAAAAAAATGCAAAAAATGGCTGAATCTGTTTTTTTTTTCTGTTTTGCTAAAAACGAAAGTGAGTTTGCTAATAACAGCATCCTTATTTTATAAATAGAAATTTGGGTTGGGGTTGCGAATAGTGAAAACTAGAAAAGCTAACGGAATTAAAACAATTATTTTACGACTAGTACCCGATCTTGAGTCACCTTGGAATTATAAAATTATGAAATGAAAATAACAATTCAATTCTCTTGTTATTTAGGTTTTGACCGTGGAGGTTCCCGAAGCATGAACACCCCTCTTTCGAGGATTATGTTCAACTAAGCTTAGGTGTATCGACCGAACTTTCGTTCTCAAATCGCATCGCCTAAGACTTGCCTTAGGTAGTGAACCTCGCTATTAGATTTTACTCCAATTCGGAAGAGTTACGTCGTCCTCTCTCGAGGGTTGCGTTCTACTCTTTTTACCAATGAGTGATCGATTCGCCTTACGAGCCTCTCGGCCAACTAAAGCGCGAAAACTGTTATGAAAACTATATAAGATATATAGCCTCAATGAATTGATTAACGGTAAATCGTAAACGTTCAAAAAATTGAGAAGCGCAAAATTAAAGTCATCACAAAATTATCTCATCCTCGGATCGTCTCGATCGAGTACTATAGATAATTAGCCGCTTATGGAGATGGAGGAATCATTATTATAGAAAAAATACGACATTATGAAAAAGTGGAACGAAAGCGACAATTGATAAAAATTGAAATTGAATTATTTTAAAGTGCAAATAAAAATTGAACTTTTATTTATATGGGGAAACGGCGAACAAAAACAACGTTACAAAGAGACGTACAAAATTATTGAGCAAATTAAAGACAGGAACAAAAAGAACAACTTCTACGCACAAACTTTAGGAACAAGAACTTCCAATGATTTTTTCCTTGAAATGAACAACTCTTAAAACGAATTGCTGGACTCAAGTTGCTCTCAAGTGAAATGCCTTAGAAATTTTCCGCTCTCCGGAATGCCCTCCTCCCCCTCAAAACGATAATATTTATAAGCATGTTAATTGTAACGGCTGAAATTAATTTTATTCGGCCGTTACTGTTCACGCTACAGTAACTGGCCGAATGGAATTAATTTCAGCCGTTTTTATTCTTTCTCCCGCAGAGGTGGCGTGCTCCGGGCGCAACAGCTGCAGCGGCTGGATCGCTGACGTGGATGAACTGCTGGATTGCTGACGTGGAAGAGACTGGCGCTGGAGTTGTCCGAGCATGGGGGTGGAGTTGAGGTGGCTAGCTGTGCATGTCGGAGGTGCGCGGTGGTGGCGCTGCTGGTGGCCGAGTGGAGGAGGAGTTGAACTTGGGACTCGGGCTTGGCCGGAGTTGTATGTGGTAGAACTATAGCTGCATGCGGTGAAGGTTGACGCGGAGGTGGCGGCTGAGCTTGCTGTATGGAGTTGGTGGCCGGAGCTGTAGTTGGTGGAGCAGAGCTTGTCGTTCGAGCTTGCCGTGTTGCATGGAGTGGAGCTTTTGGAAGAGCTGGAGGTAGCTGGCGGCAGGAGGAGCTGCATGGTGGTGGAGCTTCGAAGTGGCGCTGCACGGTGGTGGCGGAGTTGCTGGAGCTTGATGGCTGAGGTGGCTCTGTTTACACACACACACATATATATATATATATATATATATATATATATATGTATATATATATATATATATGTATATATATATATATATATATGTATATATATATATATATATATATATATATATATATATATATATATATATATATATATTGTATGTACATATATATATATATTGTATGTACATATATATATATATTGTATGTACATATATATATATATTGTATATACATATATATATATATATATATATATATATATATATATATATATATATATATATATATATATATATATATATATATATTAAATAGTGGCTCGGGTTGCATGCATGGAGGGTGACGTTGAATATATTTGACCGAGTCCTATTTCGACAAGTTGGACTTGCATGCGATCTCCTGGATGCGGCAGCGGGACATTGCATGTAGATCTCCCCCCAGGCCTGCCGCATTGCTACAAAAAATCAAAATATATATTTTAGAATATAAAATATAAATTTTATGAAAATTCTTAAAAATGACGAATACATACAATAATTTATTTAAATATCAAATGACAAATTAGGCTAACATGATGACTAAATTACTAGTCATCAAGAACCTTGAAAGACTAGGTTTCCTTCTAGGCCAAGAGTTGTCTACAGATCCGATCCTGTAATCGTTGTCGGATAGTTATGAGCAGTTCGTCTTGAACTATAACATGAATGAAATAGACAAGACACTGCCCGAGCTCCTAGGCATGTTGCGAACTGCCAAGATTAATATGAATAAGGCCAAGTATACTAGCCCCATATTGATGGTGCAGAAAGGCAAGGGCAATGCCAAGGGATTTAAGAAGAAGAAGGTGGGACCTAAGTATGGACTGGAGCCCAAGTATTTTACACTGAAAAAGAAAGGCTCGGGGAGAGAAGGGAAGTGCCACCATTGTGGCAAGGCTAGTCATTGGAGGAGGAATTGTCCTTCATACATTGAGGGTCTGCAAAAGATGAGAGGAGGTATGACCTCCACTTCAGGTATATATGTTATAGAGATAAACTTTTCTGCTCCTTCATCCCGGGTATTGGATACCGGATGTGGTTCACACATTTGTATAAATATGCAGGAACTGGGAAGGAGAATAATTCTGAGTAAAGGAGAGGTGGACCTGCGCGTTGGCAATAGAGCAAGAGTTGCTGTCGTTGACATGGGGGTTTATTGTCTTGCTTTGCCCAGTGGGCTTGTAATAGAACTAGATAATTGTTATTTTGTTCATTCCATAACTAGAAACATTATATCCATTTCATGTTTGAATATGGTGGGTTTTTCTTTTATTATTAAGAACAACTGTTGTTCAATATTTAAGAATGATGTTTTTATGGTGTAGCCCAAATGTTTGATAGTCTGTATATTTTGAACTTAGACCATCTGATCTATAATATTGAAAATACTAAAAGACTAAGAACAAATGACTCGAACCCTACATATCTTTGGCATTGTCATTTGTGCCATATAAATTAGAAACGTATATCAAAGCTTCATAGAGATGGACTGTTGGACTCATTTGATTATGAATCATTTGAGAGATGTGAATATTATTTGTTAGGCAAGATGACTAAAGTTCCTTTCACTGGCTTCAATGAGAGGGCTGATGATCTCTTGGGTATAGTACATAGTGATGTATATGGACCTATGAGTTCTATGGCTAGAGGTGGGTTCTTCTACTTTGTTACATTTACTGATGATTTCAGTAGATACGAATACGTGTATCTTATGAAGTGCAAATCTGAAACCTTTGAAAAGTTCAAAGTGTTTAAAAGCGAAGTAGAAAACCAACTGGGTAAGAAGGTTAAAGCACTTCGATCTGATCGAGGTGGTGAATACCTAAGTCGTGAGTTCCGTGATCATCTGATAGAGTGTGGTATTGTATCACAGCTCACTTCACCTAGAACACCACAACATAATGGTGTGTCTGAGAGGAGAAATCGTACTTTGTTAGATATGGTACAGTCGATGATGAGTCATGCAGATCTGCTTATTTCCTTTTGGGGCTTTGCTCTAGAAACTGCTGCTTTAACATTAAATCGTGCTCTAACGAAAGCAGTTCTAAAGACACCATATGAGATATAGGCTGGAAAGCGTCCTAGTATGTCGTTCATTAAGGTTTGGGGTTGCGAGGCATATGCGAGACGTCAAATACCCGATAAGCTGGAACCCAAATCAGATAAGTGTTATCTTGTGGGGTATCCTAGGGAAACCAAATGGTACTATTTCTACCTACTGTCCGAGGGCAATGTGTTTGTCTCAAGGACTGGTGTCTTTCTTGAGAAAGATTTCTTAAGTAGAAAGAAAGCCAGGGTAGAACTTGAAGAAGTTCAGGAACCACAAATAGTAAATAAACCAGAATTGGAACCTGAGTCAGGACTACAAGTAGTTGTAGCTGCAGAACCTGCTCAAGAAACGCAAGTTCCACGTAGATCTGGTAGACCAAGATTTGAGCCTGAGAGATATGGATTTACCGTGTCTCAAATATGTAATGTGTTGCTTATGGATCATAGTGATGAGCCTGCAACCTACCATGAGGTTATGTGCGGACCAGACTCTGAGAAGTGGCTTGAGGCAATGAAATCTGAAATGAACTCCATATATGAAAGCCAAGTATGGACTTTGGTGGAACCACCTGAAGGGGTAAGACCTATAGGGTGCAAGTGGGTCTTCAAGAAGAAGACTGACATGGATGAAAATGTACAGACATTCAAAGGCTGATTGGTTCCATCTAATTCGAGAGATTGTCGATCGAGGAGATGTGAGCATTAGCAGAGTGCCGACTGAAGAAAATATTACGGATCCACTAACAAAGCCTCTAGCGCAGAGAAAGCATGACGATCATGTTAGATCTATGGGTATACGATACCTGAATGATCAACTCTAGTAGGAGTCTTGTGGATTGTATGTTTGTTGGCTGTAATATTTCATTTGATGAATAAGAGTACTGTATGTATTTCATTTATATATTTTGTCAAGTTCTTTTATTGTGTTATAATTTATATTGTGATGAAGTAGTTAACTAATAAATACCCTTAGAGTGTTTGCTTCCATAGGTCAAGTAGTGACTTGAATGTGAGAACCTATGATCCTAGAAGCTTCATTCTTAAAAGTCCCTAATCGTTGTATCATCTTAGAAGCTATGGTCGATGATGATACCTTTAAGACTAGCATGTGCATTGACTGATGACCCGTCCTCACAGGTCATGATATTGTGATATCAAGTCATCACATGAGTACTTGTTATGAACAAGTTCTACTAGACAGACCCACCATGAGAATACTTTGTGGATTGTTATATGAACGTGTCACAAGTATGGCTCAAGTGGCAATGGTGTTTGTGGTTATTTGACCCGAAGTCACAGCTTTCATTGAGTGAGGAAGAGCGTGCTTTGATGCCATCAAAAGTCCAGTCTTGAGAAAGTTGGATGATAAAGGTGGTTATTGGGTACGTTATGAATCATTTGTGTGTTTGCGTGTGAGCAGAGATGGGATTTGTCCTCCTATATGACATGAGTTGCATCCATGGGGCCCCTTGATGGAATGAGACTGAGAAGTGCGTGGCCATGCTTGGTTGAGTCAATATATGATATTGGACTCACAAATTTTCTGTAAGTCCATTCTAGATCAAGAAACTCGGATTGAACATTTATGAGGGTGACACGGTCTATACCTCTAGTTCTATCCAGATGTAAGGGATGAAGGGACATGACAACACTGTAACATTTGTCACAATGGCTTTTGAGTTTTATAAACTCTTACTGTTTGAGGAGCAATGCTGTATTGCTAGATGCCGCTCATTATTTGTGAAACTTTTGTTTGATACTTTCTAGATCAAGTGGGAGACTGTTGGTGCAACCATAGTGATCTGGAAGTGATCAAGCATGTAATCTCACTGCCAACTCAATATGAGCCTATCAGGGTCGCATATAAGATTGTGGAGAAATTGGGATATTGGATCTGTACTATCTAGCTCATATGATGAGTTGAAGGATATTGAAAAAGGGGGTTGAAAATAATCTAAGGCATTTGGCATTGAGTGCGTTTAGCTCAGTCAACCCAGAGAAAGATTTTTGAGGTCGTCGATCTGCGTTCGACGATTGTCGAGCTGAGTTCGAAGAACTTCGAACTAATAATCTGAACTCTGAATTCTTCTAAGTCTTGAGTCTACTGAAGTCATCTGCAGGCTGGTCCATGAAGATTGATACTAATGACTAGCTTAAACTCTAGGATTAACATACTTGACCCGACGCATACATACTCGTATGATTAAACAATAATCATTTATCAACATTTATAGAACTCCAATGTACTTTAACCAATATGAAAATCTTAACTCAGTAATCAATGTTCCCTTTGACTACCACGAAAGAGAGAAAAACATAAGATTACATGACATAATAAATCTCATGGTTCTATGGTTCAACATCAAGAGCATCTTCTTGAACCTTACATGAGGTATGTCATACAATCAAGGAACAAAATGTAACTACAACATTTGGATCATGAACACTTAGTATATAAGAAAATGAAGTAACTTTCAAAACACCACATCCTTCAATTTTCTTGAGGTGCGCCATTATTTTCCATCCACAACCACACACTGCCGCACTAGCAGTTGCTAGTGGCGTGCGTAGCGAAGAGGTGCTCTCGACCCTCATTTCGTCGTTCTCACCACTTCATCCGTAAGCCTACTCGTCCATCCGCCTAGCGATTCGGTGCATAGCGGCCCATGTAGTCTTCTATCCCGCCTGGCGAAGCATCGAATAGCGGCGTTGCATAGGAGTAGCTGTTAGTATTTTATTTTCTTTTTCCACAACTATCAAAACCCCCTTAGTTAACTCCGACCTAAGGACTTCAATCTCAAGTCCTCCTCAAAATTAACTCCACCTTACTGTGTTCCTTGAAGAGATCGATACTTGGGAAAATTCACCCATTTTATATTACTTGTGCGACCGGTAGACTTGTCGTTCAACGCATCATCACCCAACAACGATAACCCTCCAGGTCATTCAACCTTAGGCGACCTGCCTTCAAGTCGCTCAACAGCGAGACAAAAGGTCGCCCACCAGGGGGCGACAACCTCCAGGCCGCCCAGCAGGGGCGACAAGCTTGACCAGAAGGCAGACTTCAGCAAAGGTCGCGGTCTGCTTCCTTAGTCCGCCAGGTCGCCGAGTCGGTCAACTCACCGACCAACAGTTCGCGGACTTTCTCAGTCCGCCCAAGGATCGGGGATCAGCTCCGTCAATCCACAAACATCTTGCAGACTCGTCTTCAGTCCGCCAGATCGTCAACTCGCCAAGCAACACCTCCAGCAGAGGCGGACTCGTCTCGTCCACTACGGGCTAGACGGACTCTCCCAGTCTGCCATCAAGCCCTCCATCTTTCAACCAACAAACTTCCCTACAGCAAGAAGCGGACTCGCTGCGCAGCCCGCCAATCAGCCTTCCACCCGCTTCTTCCCAGTAGTGGGCGGACAACTTCTCAGCCCGCATATCATGGCGCAGGCTCCCTCAACACAAAAGAGGCGGACTCATCCCAGTTCGCCAAGCATCAGCATCAACTCCAAAAGCAAGTCCCTGACCGCACGACCTGGTGCAGACTCGGCGGACTCCATGCTCTACTCGCACAAATCTCGGCCTCACCGGGGGTGACGTTACCAGAAGCTGTTACCTCCTCGGGCCTATAAATAGCCCCCATACCTCTCATTCTGGAGGACACAGACACGAGGGCAGCCCCCGACAAGGTCAAGCATCAGACCTTGCGGACTCTATCTTCCAGTCCACGCGACCTCTCCTCTCTCTTCTCTGCCGACCTCTCCTTAGGCCGCGCGGCCTCCTCTTGCAATTTCTTTCCTTAGCCACCAGCTTCCCCCTATGTACCATTTATTTGCTTTCCATGTAAAGGTGTAACTCAAGCTGTAATAACTGATATTAATCAAAGGAAAGCCCGTCGCAAGAGTGACATTTAAGTCGCGGTAGGCGAAGTCTGCTGTTGTAGCTGCTAGCGGCCCCCCTCTTCTTCTCAACTCCCTTCTCTAGGCATCAACCTGCAAGCTCAACCATCAAAGTAACCGTCTGATCGACAGTTCCTGATCAACCTTCCCGGCCATCTCCACACTCGGAGAAACAACCTCCTTTCCTCTCCTCTATCCCCGCATCCCTTGATCAAGCGTTTGCTCCACTCACGAGCACTTAGAAGCTTAACCTCTCTGTTATCCCCGCAATCAACCTCTTCACCTCATCATCCTTGCTTGTGAGACCGAACACACCCGTTAGTTGCTGGTGCCCGTGACAACCTTCTTCCCCTCTCCGTTTCCGCGCATCAACACACTTGATGAAGCATACATAAAAAAAGGAATCATAAAGAAATTTTTCATAAGAGCAAGAGAGCGAAGGAAAATTTTCAAAGAGCATGTGTAAAACTAATAAAAAAAATCTTCAATATAGAAACCTCAAGAACGATAAGTAACTATGTAATTAATTATAATGGTTTTAAATGGTAAGTTTTAATCGTGAAACATTGGATTTATAACATACATGACCAATGAAGTGAAAATGAGTAAAAGTAGAAGTTAGAAAATTATGCGCAATTGGTGCTGAAAAGATAAGTCAACACTAGTTGCGTCGAGTTCAAAATGACATGCGTTGTGTTTTTATCGATGCAGGGTAAGCCGACCGACTGCTTATCGATGCAAGTGTCGAGACATTATCGATGCATTGGAACTGTCGAGTTCTTATCGATGCAATTCCAGTTGACGCAAGCGGGTGCGTCGAGTCCTAGTCAACACATCATAAGTATAAATTAATAAAAGTTTCAAAATTATTTTGTGCAAAAAATACAATTCAAGTCAATTATTCCCCAAATCTCAAATCCATATCTGGATTCGATCCGGTGCTGTGAGTGCGCGCGTGTGCGTGTGTGGTTTATAGTTCCTCCTTATGTTCCTTTGAACAAATATGAAGGTGTGAATTCATTTATATACTCATTATTATGAGTGGAGATAAGCATGGTGGGACTAAGTTATTATTCTTTCCTTCATGAAATGTTTTCCTCCAATCATTTGGATTCCCTATATTTGGTTTTGAAGGTTTTCATCAAATATGAGGAGCCCAACACCAACACCAATCATGATTTCAAAAACATTATTAATAAAATGTCTTAATTAGTAAATTTATAACAATCCCCATAAAAGCCCAAAATCAAAAGCAAACTTCATAAATTAGGATATTAGCATTGATAAATAAAATCAAATACAAATTTGCTTCATCAAATTGCATCTAATGCAATGGGTATATGTGAACTGGTTACATTGAACCTATATTTAGTACTTATTTCTTTTACCGGAGAGTATAATTTGTCAGAGGTTTTAAATTACAAAATTTTGATTGGTAAGTTAGATAAATACACAAAGATTGGTTCATTGTGTTATGGCGGTGTGCGCATTAATGGCCACGCACATTCCTTGATTTTTCATGAGGGTTATTAGGGTTCAGCCTGGATCCCAAAGTTGCGGCCTCACGACTACCCTCACATAGGTGGTGCCTCAAGAGATATTTTGTAACTAATATCTCGTAAAGATATATGTCGTTGGAAACCATTAAATTTTTTAAAGTTTATCCTAAACTACTATGTAGAGCACAACATCATAAGAATGAGGAGAATGTTTTCTTAACCTTTAAATTTTGTACTCCCAATTACGCTACATCAATGACTTTGTTTCTATCACATTGAACCAAATTTATGGGATCTCAAATAACATGGGTTGGGTATCCATCGTTGGCAATAAATCATGCGGACTTAAGCCTCATTTCCTTCGATGACTATAAAATCTTCTTTTGGGACAATCCCTTGGAAAGATTATCAGTCAGATTCAACTCCAACTTCGATATCACTTCGATCTTTTCTTTTTTACTTCACTATTTTGTACCTGTTCTCATAAATTTATTCATTTTGGAATTAGTACTACTAGAAACAGCTAAATCAATAATAGATTTATTATTATTATTATGAAAAAAATAACAGGTATAGATTTTTCAAAAAATTCTGAAAGTAAATTCTTAAGCCATTCTGTTTCGGTACATGTAGTATCTAAAGATATAGACTCAGATTCCACAGTGCTTCTAGAAATCATAGTTCAGCTTATATAAGCTCATGAAATGATGGGTCCTCTAAGGAGGAAAACATATCCAGTTATAGACTTAGCATCTAACGAATTAGTTACTCAAATAACATCAGAATATTCTTCTAGTACTTCGAGAAAACCTGTATATACAAAACTATAATATATAGTTCTACGAAGGCATTTAAATATTCTAGTTAAGTTTATCTAATGATCATCAATTGTATTACAAGTATATCTACTTAGTCTGCCTACGACATGAAATGTCGGACCTAATGCGATTAACAATATATAACGGTGATCCTATAATTTGTGCATACATATATTGGTCAATAGGTTCACCTATAATTTTATAAAGCTGTATACTAGCATCATATGGAGTAGAAGTGGGAGTGAAATCATACAAGTTAAATTTATGTAGCTTCTCGATCGAGTGAGAAAGAGACAATGATACACTTATATTGGTTTTAACTAGTTTCATTCCTAAAATGATATTAACTTTTCTAAAATCTTTCATGTCAAATTTGGCTGATCAATTATTTTTATTATCATTAACAATTTTAATTGAACAACCAAAAATTAAGATGCCATCTACATAGCGACAAAGAAAGAAAGTTTCATTTCAATCTTGGTTTGCATATATACATTTGTTAAATTCATTAGACATAAATCCAAATGATAAACTACAAAATTGGTTTTTTGATGTCATTGCTTAAGGGCTTGTTTTAGTCCATAAAGTGAATTAATAAGTTTACAAATTTTAGTTTCTTGATTTTTAACTAACAAGCCTTTAGGTTGAGTCATATAAACTTCTTCATCCAAGTCTTCATGCAAGAGGGCAATTTTAATGTCCATTTGATGAATAATCATCTTATGGATCAAAGCTAAGGCGATTAGCACACAAAGAGATATGATCCTAGCTATGAGAGAATATGTGTCTAAATAATTTATTTCTTATTTTGAGCATAGCCTTTAGCAATAAGAGGAGCCTTAAACTTTTTTTAAGGAGCCGTCCAGATTTAGTTTCCTCCTAAAGATCCATCTATAACTTATGGATTTAGCACTAGAAGGTAGATCTGTTAGAATCATTGTTTTATTTTTTTTGAGTAAAATTAATTTCTGAATTTATGACTTCTTTTCAAAATGAATAATCAAATGAGGTCATAGATTCCTCATATGAATTAGGATCTCCTTCAACTAGATAAGTGAAGTAGTCCTCTCCAAATGTTCGTTCGATTCTACCTCTTTTGCTTCTTCTAAGTTCATTAATTTTTAATTGGTTTATAGAAGAAAAAAGTTGAGTTGAGTAGTAGAAGGTTGAGACGAGTTTTTTTTTAATTTATATGTGAATTTATTTTTAAATAAACTGCATCTCTAGCTTCTAGAATATTGTTATTAAAAAATTCACTAATTTGGGAATTTGTAATAAGAAATCTATTAATACTACTATCAGATATATAACCTATAAAAATAAAGTCTATTGTTTCAAGTCCTATTTTCTTTCTTTTAGGTTCAATAATTGCTACCTTAGCTAAACACCCCCACACTTAAAGAATTTGGAGGTTAAGCTTTCTTAATTTAAATAATTCAAAAGGGGTTTTATCATTATGTTTTGAAAGAATTCTATTTAGAATGAAAGAGGAAGTCAACAACTCTTCTCCCCAAAAATTTTCCGGGACACTGGACTCAACTAACATAGCATTGGCGATGTTCATTAAGGTCAGATTTTTATGTTCAACTACAGCATTTGCTTGAGGCGAATAGTGAGCAGTCACTTGATGAATTATAATATGTTCTTGCCAAAACTGGGTTAGTTCATTCGAAATGTATTCTTCACCTCGGTCAGATTTAAGAATTTTAATGGAGGATCCTAATTGATTTTCTACTTCAGCTTTGAAATCATGAAATATGAAAATATTTTATCTTTAGTTTTTAATTCAGATGTCCTAATCTAGCATGCCAAAAATTAGATGAGGAGCTTGGAATTAAAGAAGAAGAAATTTGATTAGCTTCCAAATCAGTAACAACGAGTTTGAATAAACCATCACAGAAATTCTTTTACCAATAAACATATCATTTAATGTTATCACAACTTTGTTTGACTCCAAAATAATTTTATAGCCCTTCTTAACTAGCAATGAATGCTCACTAAATTCTTCCTAACTCTCAACACAAAGCAATTCATGTAAGACAAGTGTCCTCCCAGATGTCAACTTAAGATCCACTAACCTGTGTCCAAGTATTTGTGTCGAAGAAGCATTTCCTAAGGTCACACTTCATCCACTAATGTCCTGAAAGGTGGCAAAGCAAGAACAATCAAAATAAGTATGAATATTTGCTTCGGAATCAAGCTACCAATCTAATGAACAAACGAGAAGAAGATTAGGAGTATAATATAACCTGAAGATATGTGAATCTTGTGCTTGGATCATGTTGGCCTAAGGCTTGACACCATGAGATTTGTCAACCACGGGTTTTGTCTTCTTGTAGAAGCAATTGGTAGACAGATGATTTGTGCGGCCATAGATGATGCAACATTATCCTTTACCAAGGTTTTGGTTTGAAATGCTAGGTTTGGAATGATTGGGTTTCTGATGACGGGAATTTGGACGGAAAGGTTTCTTATGGTTCTTACCATTGGCTTTGAAGTGATGGTGTGAGGTATGGTTGCCATGTGATTCAGTCAAATTTACTCTTGGAGCATGATTTTTGAGAGTTTTAGAATTTTTATTCTTACTTTTCTCCTCAATGCGGATAACATTTTGGATTTTAACATAAGTATGGTTGGATTAGTCATGTCTTAGTCTAATGTTAAAGACAGACCACGAATCAAGAAGAGAATCAATGAGACATGCCACTAGATAACTTTCGGATAGAATTTAGCCATCGACTCAGAACTTACACAACATCTCATCTAGTTGACGGAGTTGATGACTGATGAGTTGGAGGCATTAATCTTGAATTTGTGGAGGTTGAAAATAATGTAGCGTTCTATGTCCGCATTGTCAAGGTTATAGCGTGCTTCAAGTGAATACCAAAAATCCTTAGTTGTATGATATTGATGCTCTATTTGTTTGGGCATTTCGGTGCTCCGTTTTGGGAAAACGCCGCCGGAAGGAGGGTAAACAAATGAACCTCCGGTGGCGTTTGCTCAGTTTCCCCCCTCCCGCCTTGAGAAATGCCCCAAAAAACTCTGTTTGGAGCAGCCACCTCCCCCTCCGTTTCAAACACTCTGTTTCCACCCGCCGGATCGACCCGCCACCGCCAAAACAAATGAAGCCTGAAGAAAGACATCGTAAAGAATATCAGAGAAGACACTAAAGATTCAATTGCGATAATGCTATTCAATATCTACCGGATCTCTATAAGGGGTATGTCTAACAAATGTTCTAATGATATTTACACTAGAAGATGAAGACGATGAATGGGAGGAGGCGACTACAGTTGCATCACTGAGGTTTTTAATTTTGGCAGGAGCATTAAATATCACAAAAAAAGACCTAAGGTATTCAATCAATATTCAACTTGAGCTTGCAGATAACAAAAATCATTTCCATTAAAATCACAGGTTTTATCTTAACAGAATCCTAAGATCTAGATGTCATTATAGATTTCTGAAAATTAAAATACATATAATAAATCACAGTACATAAGAATAAAAACAAAAAAAATCATTTTGATTATATGATTTTATTTTTATTATTATTCTTGTATTTCTCAAGTAATACTCAATGATGAGATCTCACTGATATTAGGTGGCTTGTGAGATGATGGTCCAACACGACCATTTCATAAGAGATTATGTGTTGTAAATCTACGTCTTTAGAGTGTAGGAATATTTTTTATATATTCCTATATTAATATTTATTTATTTTTTTATTTTTGAAAATATCAATACATAATAATATCAGTACTAAATCTCGAATAACAAAATTATAAAACTTGTAAAATAGAGGGATGCGAAATAAAGGAAATTAGAATAATATATTGTTTTAAAATCGAGCTTGAATAAAACATGTGATCACTGTCCTAAAGAAATTGCACCACACTCCGACAAGGTTTCCAACCGATGCTCACTTCTCCAAGGTACAACACCGAACTTAAATATTTTAAGTACAAAATTTCTAACAGTATATACTATCATAAAAGGGCTCTCCAAAACAACTAGTAGTTTTATAATTAGTTTCAATGACTATTATAAGAGGAGCATATAAAGAAATGGATAGTCTCAACATCAAAATATTAATTGAACGAATATCGTGACAAAATTGTGCAAAAAAATGTTGGAAAGGACTCATGATATGCGCCCAATGACGCTAGCATGGTGTCAAAGGGCATTCGACAATGGTCGATATCAAATTGAGTTCCACCATCAAATAAAATGCGGTATAGGATTAAGCAGAACTTGACAATCATCAAAGGCGATTCCAATTTGATGATCAAAATGTTAAAGACTTATAACCTCAAGAAGATGACGGCGACCACAACATTTAACAAAAAATATAGTAATTCAATTCAATTTAAGCGAAAATCTCAAATCGTAAATTCCAAATCAAAATCCAATATGATGCATATGAAATAGCATGCACACACGTGTGATTTATGTATTCTCCTAATTATTCTTTCAGCATAATAAAAAGGAGAGATGCATTGTATACCGATATAAAATAAAAGAGTTAGAGAAGCTGAGATTAAAATGTTTCATCCATTTATGAAAAGATTTTCCTCCAAATATTTTGAGTTCCCTTCAAACAATTGAGTTTTTTTTCCATTAAATGATGTATATCTCAAACACCAAACAACCCGAAGATTCAATTTTTTTTATATAAAATTCTAACACATCATGCATATAAATTTGTTCCTATGTTTGTCACCAAGCATAATCGGTCGTATAACGCGTGCATAATTTCATGCATTTTCGAAAAACAAATGCGAGGATTAAGGAACATAACATCAGCATTCCCACAATAAGATGTGAAAAATAGAAATATGATTTTGTAAAATCATAAACTATTAGATCTTACCAATAACATGCAAATAACATCACGCGTGCAAACTTGAAGGGTAACATACTAGGAGGTCAGAATATGTACTATTTTATACGCATCAAAGCAGGTGTACGAGGGACGACGCATCATAAACATAATCAAGAATATAATCAAAATGCATAAGCATGAAAACGTAGGAACCTTCACATGTAATGATGTAACAAATATTCTTAAGCTGTGTAAAAATATTTATGATGTATGAAATGTCTTAACTCGCTCGAATCACACTGCCTTTCTTCATTTTACTCGTTCTTCCTTAATTCGAGGTAAACAGTAGGCCTCTTCCTCTCACAAGCTCTGCATGGGAAATTGTTGTAATAGGAGGATTCCGAACAACACATCATCAATCTAATCATGAATGTAATACATGTGTACACGCATACAAATGAAGAGAAGTTTACATGTAAACATTCATGAGGTAACAAATCAATCTTATTTTGTAATATAAAAACAACATCAAGCTTTTAAAACTAAACAAAAACCTTCATGTACTGTATAAAGGCTATTTGTGAAAGAACTATAAATGCCCAAACTCTCTTGAATAAAATACTCTTCTTTTTTACTCGTTCTTACTTTATTGGATGTAAATAGTAGAATTCTTCCACTGAAAAGAATAGTTTCATAAATAACTTCTGTGACGACAGAAACAACATAAATATACTTCCAGGAGTATAATGTAGAGATGACTAGATACTACCTGAACTGAGACGGCTAAACTTGAAATATTGGCACTACTCCCTACAAAAGTGGCTTGCATACTTAATGGCATCGATCATTAGTTCAATCACCATTGGAGTAGTGTTTGGAATTTAAATAACCATTCTTGCTGCATGCAATTGCCAATTCCTTGAGAAACAACAGCACATCCTCCGAAGAATTCAAAAGATATCTTGCATTTGACCGTTTTCTTCCAACGGAGCAGGAGAAGTAGTTGTCTCCCTTCAGATCGAGAACAGAAGATCCCTCGTGCCAAGAAGTTATCTCTTGAGGAGACCGCCACGCATTTGTCTTGGTACTATGATTTGATGAGGATACCTTCCTCTCTGATGCCAAGGGGGCCCTGTGGTTCTTTGAGGGTGATGCCTTCGAGCTGCTCTTGATGTTTGTTTGCTTCCCTCCATGCCTCTTCTCAGAAGATGGTTTGATTACTTCTGATGCCTTTGCTCTAGAACAATTGCCAGGTTCTGATGGGAGTTCTGGTTCAAAAAATGAGTATATATCCTCATCCTGAAAAAAGTTCAAAATGTATCAACCTGAGATCTTTAACAAATATTTAGATTAATATCTATTATTCCAGGAACATCTCGAATTGATAATAAACATGATCAATAGAATTGGTGTGCCAACCAGAGTTCTTTAACAAACTCAAGAAAGGTTATGGAAATGGGTACAAGACGGGGTCACAGGTCAGGAGATTCGCTTAGGATAAACTCTCAAGGATTTCTGCAGCATAGTTTGTTTTTCTTCAATTGTCTTTACTTTCATTTGATGTATCAATATATGATCTCAATGTATCGGACATCTAAATTTTTCAGTGTTTCAGACAATGTTTAAGATTTTTAGTCTTTTAGAATATGTATTTTTCAATTCTAGTTGGTTCTATGAATCAAAAATTTGAGATACCTTTTTTTTCTTATAGATTCATATTTTACTTTCACTATAAGTTTTCAATTATTACTTTCATTTTCTCCCTCTATGTACCGGTTTTACTACAGTTCCATTGTTTTTTTATCACAAGCATTGTCCGGACTTTTGATTATTGTTAAACTAGGTAGGTGTTACAATTTGTATCAGAGCTAGGTTTTTATGTCCATTCTGAAGCTTGAGTCACTAAGGGCGAATATAGGTGCCACGTGTCTTGGTCATAGACACCGACTTGCAACTAGACTATCTAGTGCTGTCATAGGGTGTGGACTCCCCCAATTGAGTCTCATATGGTCTGCTATGCTCTATGAGTACGATAGTGTGCCTATATCAATCACGAAAGGCAAAAACACAAGATCGTGACTCCTATTTATCTTCATATAGTGGCCGACATGACAATAAGGAAACACCCACATAGAGCCACTAATTTGAAATGAATCATTAACCTTTTTCTACAATTAATCTTAGGGGACCATTCACATAATATTACATTCATAAACTATGTAATTCATCGTCTTTGTCTTATATGCGGTCTTACCGTTTATTTTTGTTCATATCTTTATAGCCCTTTATTGCTTATCTTTATCATATTAAAAGGGAAAAGTTGCCTTTGGTGAACATTCAAAATTGCCAAATGTAGCTTTATTAATTTTATCTAATGAGTTATCATATATTATAATCTATTTAAAAAAAAATACAATGCATATTCAAGAAATTACACCTTATTCTCAAATTAAAAGTAACGATGAAAATCTATAAAATTAAAAAAAGTTTAGTAGAGCTCTTATACCAACTATGGTGAGGTATTACTAGACATGTCAACTTTATTAAATTTGATTTGAAAAGTAATAATGGAAACCAATTAATTTTATTTGAAAAGATAATGATGAAAAATTAATACTATATGAATAATGATGAGTTTTTTAACAAAAATCGAAAAAATGTACAACTACTTTTTGCATTAATTAATCAATAAATTGTTTATTTTAAACTAAATTAATTAATTGATGGGCGGGGGGCCTACTCAAGCCTTTATCCCACTATAGTCGGGTACTGTCGCATTTGGTTGTAGGGGCTGACTCATGTCTAAAAGTGATATCCAGTATTATTCCCAAACTCAAGCCTTTATCCCACTATAGTGGGGTTGGCTGTCATCTCCTTCCCAATTCTTAATCATATTAATGTGATAGAATGATTAAGTTATGATTTACAAGCCTTCTATATAAATTTAAGAATTAAGTGTTCATAATATCGTGATCTTTCTATATTTCTAAGCGCAACTGTTTAGCATAAAAATATAATACATATATTAAACTACATGATATGTCTACAAAAGAGAAGTAAAATTTCGTACCTCGTTGCTGCGGCGCTCAAATACACAACGCGGTGACAAGACATTCTAAGATCCTCAAAGATTATGAAGGATACTTCTGTCTAAAATTGTGATTATCCTCCTTCCAAGATTCTGCCAAAACCTAGGACAATTTAATCAAAATCGTATAATATGTCTGATCTAATTAATTTAATTGGCTGAAATAGGAGAGACAATTTAAAGTCTCAAATGAAAGAGACAGAAGAATTGGAAATCAACGGAAAAGAGGGGAAATAAATATACATTGCTATCACTAGAGAAGGAGAATGACACAGATCCACAAAAGACGAAGCCATAAGTGACAGAATGGCTTCAAAGTCACTGGAATCGGCTAACGATTTCGGCGGAAAAAACTCACTGCAAGGGTCGACAATTGCTATACTTAGGCAGAGGAGAAGAGAACTTCAACATCATTAACAAGGCAAAGGAAATTTCGATTGAGAGGATTGTCGGTTACCTGCTCACAACCAAACGGAAGGGTCGATCGACGACGAGTCTCTACTGGGGACTCTTGTCGAGAGCTTCTAGTGAGAGGGGGGAGGTTGGGGATTGGAAAGACACGGCAAGGAGAAGCCCTAACTGGCTAACTGCGGATTTCAGAATGCGCCTGCTGATCCAATCGATGAACAGAAAGAGCGGTGGTTTCTTTCATCGAGCACTTGACTAGGAGACGAAAGAGATAAGAAAGTCATAGCGGCACACGATTTTCTTTAACGTAATGAGGATACACAATTATATTAAGAGGCATCAGTTATAATAGGTATATTGTGGCTATCCTTCTAATTACAAGCTGAGGGCAATTAAATCTTTTCCTGTAATTTACAAATTCTACTATACACATTAAAGCCTACTAATTTAGTGTGATACGTCCTTTCAAATTTCCAATCGTGCCAAATTTAAAGTATATAATATTTTTCTATTACATAACACTATTTAAATTAGGCATAAAATTGACCCAATGACAATCTAATACCTTGATCCGACGATTGCACGAACGAATACTACTTGCAATCGGGCTTTGCAATTTAAAATCATTTTCGTATTAAAAATTCGGGAAGCTCCTGCTCGATGGTATCGTTCCTTCCTTTTACTTGAAATCCTACAGACCCTTTTCTCTATTCCCTACGAGACCCACAGATCCATAAGACAAGTACTTGTTGAACCCTTCTTCTGTCACTCGCCAACCTTACGACTTAAGCATTACCACCATTTCCCTCATTGGAAAGACAAACTTTGTTGAATGAGTTCACAAAGAGCAATGGCTCTGGAATGATGGTTAGGTTCAGCCATAGATTTTGAATTCCAGGGATACCGAGTCCTATCACATGGTTATGCACTACAAGACTGATAAGGCCATCTGGGATGAATATCACTCGCTATATTCTGGGAAAGACAACCTTCAACACTTGTTCGATCTATTTAAGGACTTCCAAATAGTTGAATCGGGGTTGGATGGTGACGTGACCTCCTTCGTAGCGCAGTACAAGACTCTAGTCGAGGCCTGGATTCAACACCAATCTTTGACTTCGGATTTTGCTACCCAAGGGCTCAAAAAGAAGTTGTTGGCATAAGGCTAATGATAGCGCAGATACACCATCTTAAGAGTGTCAGTGCAAACATCTTATCCTCTCCCACCAATCCTTCCCTCTCAGATGTCTGCTTAATGATTTTGAATATGACACCACCCACTGATGTCTCTCTACCTCCCACACCTGACCTACTCCAACACTCTACGAAGGCTCAACCTCCATCAATTAGGCACCATGGAGGTCGCAATGATTCTCGAGGCATTGGGCGCGATGGCCAAAATCGCTCCAAGGGGTCCAACCCTCATTTATGTACATACTATGGCCAGCCTAATCATACTGAGGTCACTTGCAACTGCAGACATGTGTCCTCACAGCATCCACCGATCCCTTCCCCCACGCCTCTCAATTGGCGGATACTTCACACAACTTCCGTTTTGATACTGATATCTTGTGGGAGAAACTCCAGCATTTGTGTGGGCTGGTTACTCACACAATCAGCTCTATCACCTTACTCTCCAACGAATGTATATATTACTTTTCTCAGAGTCCCTCCTGGATAATGGACACCAGAGCCACATCTCATATTATTCAGCAAAAACCATCTTGGTACACAAACGCTGCTTGTCCTAAGTTATCACCATTGTCAATGGAGCAACCACCCGGTCTGCAGATCTAAATATCTGTCACTCACTTTGTACATCACTCTCTAGTTTGTACTTCATGTTCCTGGCTCCAAATTTAATCTCCACTCGGTAAGTCGTCTTACTCATGAGCGTGGCAACTTTATCACCTTTTCCTCTTCTTAATTGTTATGCGATCGACGGACACAAAATATCATTAACAATTAAGCGCCTCAAAACTAATTTTGCGTCTCACTGTTTCACTCAGCAATATGAGCTCTATTATGAAGAGACGTTCACTCAGCCGCTAAGTTAAATATCGTACGAGTATTGATCTCCTTGATCATCCATCCTCATTGGCAGTTTCATCAACTTGATATCTAGAATGCATTCTGTTAGGTATTGTTCGTTTGGATGGAATTGAAATTGGATATTGGAATTGAGATCAATTCAATTCTTCTAGGAATTGGAATTGGTCTAATTCCAAATATAGTGTTCGCCTAATAAACAGAATCGAAGAATATTTCGTAATTGATCAATTTTATTGTGAAAAAAATGATATTGAGAAAAAAGCTCACCCGGGCAAAAAAAACGTGTATCTGAGTGAAAAGACGGGCTCGGGCAAAAAACACTCTTTCTGGCGAAAAATGTGCGTCCATGCGAAAAACCGCAAGTTAAGGCGAAAATCACGCACTGCTGAAAAAATGTACGCCCGGGTGAAAAAATGCGCAACAAGCAGAAAAATGCATGTACAGACAAAAAATGCATGCTCGAGTGAAAAACGTGCGGTCGGACAGAGTACACGCGCCTGGGCGGAGCATGCTCACCTTATCGAAAAAGCGTGATCGGGCAAAAATGAGCATTGTAGCGATTAGCGAAAAAAACAAGCCCGTACGAAAAACATTCGCCCGTGCAAAAAACGCTTGTCTATGCGATAAATGCTCGACAGGGCGAAAATACACGCCCTGAGCGAAAAATGTATGCCCTGGCAAAAAACCGCAAGTCAAGGTGAAAAGCATGAACGGGTGAAAAAATGTCCGCTCGGGCGAAAAAGCTGCATCCTGGCGAAAAATGCTCACCCGGACAAAAAAATGTGCCATGACAAAAAAGTGTGCCCAGACCAAAAAAGCGTGCCCGAGTAAATAAACGCACGTTTGGGCGAAAATGCACGTCCAAATGAAAAATGCTCATTTGTGCGAAAAATATTCGTCTGCGCAAAAAATACGCCCCATACGATAAACACGCCTTGCCCAAAATTATTCAATTCTTATATAGATTGGAAAGAATTGACTTTAGTTCAAAATGAATTCCATGGAATTCATTAAATTTCAAATTCTAACGTTCAAGCCCGCAAACGAACGACAAAATTGGAATTAGACTTTCAATTCCAATTCCATAAACTAAATTCGGTCTATACGAATGGACCCTAATGGGAATTAAGCAGAGACTGTATACAAGTAGTAACCTTCTAGTTATGAAATCGCAGAGGAGTCTCTTGTCTGCCACCACAAGAAATCTATGGCCTCGAGCAGTCCCCTCTGACTCGGTTTGTCAAATTCAATCAGGTGGTTCGAAATTTCCGCTTCACTCAAAGCTTGACAGACTTCTCCATATTTACTCGTTGCTGCCCAACAAGCAAGCAGACACTTCTTGTATATGTTGATGTTATTCTCATCACGGGAGATGATCTGAATGGTATACCTATGATCAAGAAGTACTTGGTCTTACATTTTAATACCAAATATTTTGGACTGCCTCTGATATTTCAAGGATTGAGAAATCTTGTTGACCCAATAAACTTGTTTTGTCTCAACGGAAGTACTGTCTCGATCTTTTTTACGATGCGAATAACTCAAGATGTAAGTATGTTGACACTCCAACAGATGCCAACCACAAGGTTTGTGCTTACACACCCGACTCTGATCTTCTTCTCACGTCGCTTATTAAAAAACTTATTTATCTGATTCTTACACTAACTGATATCTCCTTTGTTGTTCGGATGACCAGACACTTCATGCATGATCCTCAGATATCCGACCTCCATGCTATGGAACGGATTCTTCGGTGTCTAAACAATGCTCTATGACAAGGTTTGTGTCAAGTCCTTCTCTTCTCTATCATTAATTTTTTGTTCTGATGCAGACTGTGTTGGACCCTCAATGATAGCTGGTCTATGAGTGCTACTAGACATATTTTGGATTACATATGGTCACTTGGCAAAGCAAGAAGAAGACAGTGGTAGCACACTCCTCTTCAGAGGATGAGTATCGTTCAATGACGTCAGCTATTTCTGAACTCATGGTTGGAAAGACTTCTTATTGACCTTGTTGTAACGCTCGCCTATCCGGTCACTCTATACTGTGATAGTCAAGCAGCTATCCATATCGCCGAGAATTCCGTTTTTCACGAATGTGCCAAGCATATCAAAATCGATTGTCACTTCATCCAGAAAAAAGTTCAACTTCATAAACTTGATTTGCGACAAGTATCCGCTGCCGAACAAATTTCGGATGCTCTCACCAATGCCTTACATGTTACCACACACACTATACCGACAGTTCATTTCCAAGTTTGGCGCGTACAATCTGTATGCTCAAGCTTGAGGGGAGTGTAGAAGAACTATGAATAAACCTAAGCCAAGGCCTTCTTTCTTGGCCCATTAGGTGATTTTTCTTATGCATATATTAGTCTGACATCTTAATTTGAAGTTGAGATTTTACTCCATCCTATAAACGTGTACAAAACTTGTATTGTATACTGAGTCATTAAGTAATAAAAGTTAATTTTGCTTCGTATTCCATGTTTTTGCAAACCAAATTAAAACATCAGCAAAATAAAAGACTCCAAGAAATTGAATGAATAGAAATAGCCCACATAAGCCAACAAGAACAACAAATCTCTACTTTAAAGTGAAGTTTGCTAGTTTTAGTTGTGTAAAATTTACCTTTCCCAGGAAGTGTCCTATGCATAACACATAATCTATTGGTGTAACCATGTTCTTGCTATGTACAATTTCTCCCAATATTCTATCAATTGCAGCACCCTACAAAAAAATTAAAAATAATTTTATTCATGTAGAAATTCATGGAAGAAAAGAAAGACTTATGATTTAGGCATGGAATTTTCGTTGCTTAGAATTAACAGATCAAGTCCAAGTACAATAAAAACAACAATTATACGTGGAAAGAAGTACATAATAAATACCATAGAAAATAAGCAGCAAATGAGACAAGAAACTTTTTGGATAAACCATCATCTTCTCTTCCATGAAAGCATAAAATTCAACGCTTCAATTTGTTTTAACAACAGCAATATCCCAGGTTCAAAACACATTTAGAAAATTCAAACGAATTATTTTGCTTCATTTGTAAGGAGCAAACCTTTGATATATGTGGATTATTTTGCTTCATTTGTAAGGAGCAAACATTGGATATATGTGGCAGGTCATATGCAGCAAGGCCTCCCTACTAGCAAACACAAATGCATATGCACACATGCGCGTGCTCACACACAGACACAGCCACATACACGCACGCACATGAATATACACATAGATGCATATTGATTGTCATTGTCATGGAACTCCAAAGAGTGGACAAAACAACGAGACAACCCCCAGATTAGGAACTCCCCCTTCATAGGGATTTGTATAACTCCAGTTTGATAACACTGATCAATTGGAAAGGCTTGGAAGGAAAAGGACAAATCACAGTCAATTAAGCTAGAAATTGAACATGAAAAATTTTTGTATATTAAATATTTGTATGGGATGCAAAATACACAACTAATGAGTGGACAAAAATGAATCATAAAGCCAATTACTAATGGTTAGTGTCCGGGAGTATGAATCAAATGAAGAGAAAGTTAGTCCTGACGCACCAGTAGCTCAACATGTTTCAACCAAAAGCTTAGGCCTATGGATGAGGCCCAACGTGGATACTCCCACATGCCACAATAAAGCTCGCCCACAAGGGCTCCCCACATACCCCTAAGAAAAGAAGCATTTTAACATCATCATTTCTTATGAAGCACGAACTCAACTACATGCGGCCAATCGACAGTAACATGCTTTTGAATTTCTCTCAACTCTAGTTGAAGCCCAACAAGATGAGTAAGTGCCACAAATTGTATGAACCATTCATGCTAAACGATCCTTCAATTCTGATATCTTATTTTAGGTAATCCGCGAAATTAGGACTAAAGCTTGAAGTAAACCAAGGTTGAACATATTTTCACTCAAAAGTTAAGACAATGAGTGTGGGCGCACTATTAGTATTTCTATACAAATACTCATTTAACTATCCGATGTGGGCAAACTTCAATACTTCCATGTGACTTAACAGAGTGAATATTTGGCTTTAGCGTCCTCTCTAATAAGTGACAATCAACTTCAAGATATTTAACAATAGAATTTTTGATATGCAGAAAACAACTTAATTATAACAAAATATTGATAGGGGATAATCATAGGTTTCTTCTAAGTCTTTTAGAAGTGTTCTCAACCACTTTAACTCACAAGAAGCTTGAGTCATACTTCTGTATTCAGCTTCTGCACTTGACCTGAAAACTACTGCTCATTTCATGTTTTTCTAAGTGATCAAATTTCTTCTGACATATGTCCCTAATCCAAGAGTGGATTTTTGATCTTCTTAATCATGTGCATGGCTTGCATCAAAATATGTTTCAATACGTAAATGATTGCTTCTTTAAAACATTAATCCTTTTCATGAAGACCCTTTAATGTATTCTAATATTTTTAAAGCATTTCCAGATGACACTCTCCGTAAGTGTACATGAATTGACTGACCATCCGAACAACATAGGAGATGTCAGATTTAGTTACGGTAAGGTAGATGAGTTTACCAACCAGACATCTATATTGATTAATGTCCTATAGACAAGGGGATGTTGATTCCCAAAGTTTACCAACACCACATGCAAAGAATTACGAGTACGTTTCGTTCCAAGGAGACCAGTTTCATTGTGTAAATCTTAGGGAATACTTGCTTTTTGAGAGAAGTATGGAGTTATTGTGTATCACAATTTCAATTCCCAAGAAATATCTTGGAGGACCCAAATCTTTAGTAACAAAATGCTCTAGAAGATGTTTCTTTGTTTTCACTATGCCAAAGAACTCATTTCTGGTAAGAAGAATGTCGTCAACGTACATCGAGAATAACCAGGTCATGGTTGGTCTTCCATATAAAAAGAGAGTGATCAACATTTTTTTCTGGAGAAACCAATGGTAGAGACGATGCCGAATTTTCCAAACCATGCTGGAGGGGTTCATTTAAGACCATAAACGGCCTTCAGACAGTTACACACCTGGGACCCTCTTGAGCAACATAACATAGAGGTTGCTTCATATATACTTCTTTGTGTAAGTCACCCTAGAGGAAGGGATTTTTGAAATCAAGCTGAAATATTTGTCGATTCCTGTTGACATCAATGTAGAAGAGGACACAGTATTGATAGCAACAACCGACGAGGTGTCAAAGAAATAAACACCATAGGCTAGGGTGAACCCAATGACAACAAGACGAGCCTTGTATCAATCAACAGTGTCGTCTTGGAGAAACTTGATGACAAAAACCCAACGACATTCAACAACATTGCCCCAAATAGGGTGTGTACAAGAGTCCAGGTACCCTGTAATGTCACGGCAGAGATTTCCACATTCGTGGTTGCTCCAACAAGGTATTATAAGAGCCATCAAATATGTAGTAGGAAAGGTGGTGGTAAAGAGTGCCCAGGTAAACTTGTTGCAGGAAGTACTGAGATTGACATATAAGCTATCATCAGAAAAATGATGTTTGTGCTCCCTCTTACCCCTTTCCTTGGAGCAATTGAAACATCTAGGTACAAGTCTACTACGGTGAACAAACCTTCTGAAGAGGGGAGATCTGGCCTTTGAGATGATGATGGGGTCTTTGGAGTAGGAGTAAGGACAAGTAGGTGAGCAGGGAGACGATGACAATGATAAAGAAATGGTGAAAGAGGAGGGATATGTTCTGGAGTTGATGTCAATTGTGGGATATCTGATGAAGAAGCATGAATGATAGGAAATGATGAAATGGAGGTGAGAGGAGGAGAGGTGGTAGAGAGAGGAGGGATCTCAGAGAGTAAGAGTGCCTATGTCCTTGGAGAAATAAGTGGTACACTCAGAGAAGGTGAAATCAGTAGAGATATTGACATTTAGAGATATCTCAAAACAATGATATCCCTTATGAGTTGAAGAGTGCCTCCCTATGATACATTTTGTGGTGCGAGCAAAGTTTATCCCGAGAAAAGAGTATGTCGAGACCAGAGCATGAATGTGGATGAAAGCAGTACAACCTGTAACACTCCTTCACAGTTTTATAATAATCAACCGTCCGGCCGGGTCAGCGATATAAAGAGAACTAGTAAACAGTATCAAAACTAGTACACAACATTCATCAATACTAAGAAGGTTTTACGGGATTTTAGGCTTTTAACAGTCGGCATGGTGCGGTTTTGTAACCGCCGCCTTTTTCCCACCCAAAGAGGTGAGATTTGTTATACGCAACCCACTCCTAGAAGGCCACTCCACATTAACTCCTTATGAAAATAAAAATGTGTTACGTTTCGCTATTAAATTAAAATGTGTCACACAATTCTTACGACTGACATAAATCACTAATCAACGAAGGCGATTTTTAAGCATACTAACATTGTACCTCGACGACGCGCTGCTTCGATCAAAATCTTTTGCGATTTGACCCTACAATTTAATTAAATTTTGCCTCAGATTACGGATGTTACAAATCTCCCCTTCTAATAAAAATTTTCGTCCTCGAAAATTGTAACCATACCTGAATCAAAGAGAAACGTATAATCTGCATTGCTCCTAAGCTCATCCTCTAGCTCCCAAGTATACTCTAGACGGCCACAGTTCATCCAAAGGACTTTGACCATGCGAATCTCTTTATTCCTGAGTTTCTGCATCCTTGAATCCACGATTCTGACTAGTCTAATCTCAATGCTAAGATCTGTCCCGATTGGTGTTTCCTCGGTACTGATGATCTGACTGGAATCTCTGACTGCTCTCCTCAGATAAGAGACGTGAAATACTTCATGTGCACCACTCATTCCAGAACCTATATGCAACCTCACCAACTCGTTCCAGAACATCAAAAGAATCAACGAATCTAGTACTCAGTTTATTCATCCGCTTTATTCTAGAGACTCCTCTGACTGGTCTGACCTTCAGATAAACGTAGTCTCCAACACTGAACTCTACTGACCTGTGCTTCTGATCATGATACTTGACATGGCGATCCTGAGCTATCTTCATACGCTATTGAATGAGCTTGATTCTGTCAGTGGTCTTATCAACCATGATTCTCTGATGGTAGACCTTTCTTCACTTTCAGCCCAACACAACAGTGTCCGACAACGGCTACCATAGAGAGCCTCGAACGGTGTCATCCCAATACTTGTTTGAAAACTGTTATTGTAGGAGAATT